>JACCGJ010016449.1:0-12078 GCA_013407085.1 Atriophallophorus winterbourni | reverse complement strand
GGAATACAAGTATAACTTTGTTTAATATCATACTTTGTTTAACAACTGTCTGACGGTCGATTAAATCGGATCATACTCTATCCACCGATGACAGCATGAAGCCCAAAAACGATTGTAGTTTGCAAATAATGCGGATAAAATCACCAACATATTCTTTTCGTTCGTTAGCCCCATGAGAGCTTGACCACGAATCACATTGAGATTCAGCATACAAACAAATTTGCTGTTTGTAAGAACCGTATTTCTTAGTTACCATTATAGCACTGTTTCAAGTCTCACTGAACCTGATTCACATAATAAGGCATTGACCTGGCGTGCGGACGTATTTTTCGTTGCTCTGACAATTTTGCTTATATTTTCGTTGCATCTGCTCGGATTTGGACCATTTAAAGAATTCCGTGTATCACTCAACGATATCTATCGGATTTCATACTTTTCGGTCCTGCAAGTTGACTTACAGAAAAGTTACCAGTTGGACGGGAAAAGACCAATTTGTTCACACGCACAAAGTTTTTCCCACCACCAACTATCCTACGGATTTTTGTATCACTGCAAAGATCATATTAAGCTACAGGTTTTGATACCTTATTTCGTGTTCTATCTTCTGTGGTTCAAGAGTTATCGCAGATTAATTGTTCGATGCCGAAATCTCGCCAACGAACACATTCAAATCACTCAATCGATAAAGCACCCATTGTCGATCAGCCGGCAAGCCCTATGCAACACACAAACACGCGCGAACGTGTCACGAGATCCACTGCACAGACAAAGAAAAAAGTCGATCTAGCCGTGACCGTGAAAAGTATTCATTCGACGGCGACACGGAATCTTTGTGACCTTTGCATCACGTGTTTAGTTCCGGTAAGCGTGGATACTATTTCAGTTAAATGTACTTTCTGCGGGTTCCATCAACACGCGTCCTGTGATGAGAATTTGACTGATGACTGCGTGAGGCTCGTGAACGATGAGAAACACCCATCGGTTTGTTATGTTTGTACAAGCTGTAGGCAATCCAATAAAGACGTCCGCCACAACAGTAAAGATTTGACTGTAGGTAAAGTGCCCAATGAGATGGAGAGTAGACTCTCACACCTGGAAAACCAGTTTGCCAAAATGACAAACTCAATAGAGCTATTGATCAAACCAACAACAAAGGATCCCAAACATTCAAGTTCATCTGTAGACACCACCGGTGCCCCTAAATATTCTGAAATATCGCTACAAGACACCAAAGAGATCGATACAACCGAGTCAAAAGTAAAGCCGTCCTCCTCAAGTGTTGTGTTTGAGAAACCAGCCTCAAAAAAGGTTTCGCTTAGCATTATTTGTACCAATGTGCCAGAGGCATCTGAGACACTATTTTCGACTAGACAGCAGCATGACTTGACCAAATGGTCGGAACTGTGCACTAGGATGGGTGTAAAAACAATCACTCCGGTTTCACTGACGCGCTTGACTCGTGCTCCCAAAGCGCCGCACCAAGATAAACCAAGATTGCTCAAGGTAGTGTTGCAGAGTGAAAAAGAACTAGAAGATGTACTTTTATCTGCATACTTGTTGCAAGACGGTGAACAAAACACGTCACGTATCTTTGTTGACATACCCTGGTCAGAACGGGCAAAATCTACAGTAAACAGGAACACTGGGAAAGTAAACGAGCGCGACAGTCGTAGTCTTATAATCCTGAACGTTCCTGAAGCTGCTGATAGTCAAGATGCAAAGTGTAACTCCAACCACGATATACAACAATGGAAATTTATAAGTGACGCTATCCAAACAAATAAGACGACTGTTATCAATACCTTTAGGATCCCGACATCACCGAAATACGAAGGTAAAGCTCCGCGACCACTCAAACTGACACTGCTGACAGACAGTATGGCTGACGCCGTTCTTAAAAATTGGAAGCAATTTCGATACAAATTGCCCCGAGAGATTAAAATTATTCCCAGACGTCTCAAAACTAATAATATCAAGGCTGATGCCGAAAGTCCAAATACTAAGCCAAAAAACGGAATTCGGCCGACTCTACCGGAGTCGGCGAACAAAATTACCTACCTACCGACTCAGACCGAGCTGTACCAATAAGTTTATCTCATGAACCGTCCTTGCTATCAACATCGACTGTCAAATTTTTATATACGAATGCCCAATGCTTGACAAACAAACTACACGAATTGACTGAACTAACTACCACACACTCACCAGACGTGATTGCCGTAACTGAGACATGGTTTCATCCAACTTTAACAGACAATGAAGTTGCCATTGAAGGTATGTCCCTACTTCGTCACGATCGCCTGACTCGAGGAGGTGGTGTTGCGATTTACCATATTCCGAGATTGCTCTGCCAAGAGATCACTGATGATGACTTACAACTGCAAGACACATTATGGTGTTCGCTTAATGTAACAGCAGGAGAAAAATGCATAGTGGGTGTGATTTACCGTTCGCCCTCAGCAGACGAAGCCTACAATTCAGCATTACTTGCAAATATACGCTTAGCGGCTAACAGATACCGCGGCAGACTTCTTCTGATCGGAGATTTCAATCTGCCGAACTTTAAGGGAAATTCATTTCATCCAGAAAACTCTTTAAATGCTTTATACCAACAGTTGCTTGAAGAAATTCCACTCTACAACCATATTTTCAACAATACCCGATTTCATGGTACTGATACGCCGTCTATCTTGGACTTGATACTGACAAATGAAGAGCACGTGATTGAAAGTCTCACTTATGAAGCTCCAATAGGACTCAGTGACCACTTAGTTATTACGTTTGATTATATTTGCCAGGCAATCAGAACAAGTGACATCAACAAGGTGATTAGAAAAATTGACTTTTCACAACTTAAATCTACTCTCAAGAACACCACAGACCCTGGTCTTAAGTCCGACAGCGTGCACGATCAGTGGCAGTGGATGATAAACAAACTTAAATCTGCCGTTGAAATGCACTCTCATCTTGTTCCAAAGGTGCAAAAAATGGATATACGTTTAAGCTGAGTAGCCGAACACGAAAATGGTTAACTTTGCGTAATGCTGCATGGCGGGCTCATCGACAAGATACCACTGTTGAGAGTTGGGAGACATTCCGGTTGCTGAGAAATAAGGTAAACAAACTTGTTGTTGAGGACAAACTGAATTATCAAAAACATTTACTCAACAAAATGGAATCAAACCCCAAAATTCTCTATCAGATCATAAATAACCGGTCTAGGGTGAAACCAGGGGTTGCTGCTTTAAAGACGCGTGATGGGACAACAACCACAGCATCGGAATCTGCCGAAGTTCTAGCCCATTTCTTCTCCACTGTCTTCAGCCCACGAAACACCGTTACCTGCCCCTTAACTCCCGTCACCTCACCTGAAAATGTTTTACAAGAACTAACTATTACCCCGGACAGTGTCCTCCGAACATTGCTAAATCTCAACACGAAAAAATCTCCCGGAGCTGACGAAATTACCCCGCTGATCCTCAAAAACTGTGCTTCTACTTTGTGTACGACCCTGACTACTTGTTTAATCTCTCTTTAACCCAAAGTTTCGTTCCATGTGATTGGAAGAATGGCATCATTACCCCAATCTACAAAGGAGGAAACCGTTCCGAAGTATCCAACTATAGACCAGTAACACTACTACCGGTGATATCTAAAGTAATGGAGCGCCTCGTTGCAAACAGCGTCACAAAACATCTGGAAGACAATTGCTTGCTCGCAGTCGAACAACACGGCTTCAGAAAAAGACACTCTTGCCTTTCAAACCTTCTGCTCTCCCTCGATGACTGGACACAAGCTGTAGACAAAGGTCTCACCATACACGCGTGTTATCTTGATATGTCCAAAGCATTCGATCGTGTCAACCACAGTCTGTTACTACAAAAAATGGAGCAATGTGGCATCAAGGGTTCATTACTAGCCTGGTTTGAGGATTATCTCCGCGACCGTGTCATTCGAGTAAGGGTTGACGGTGCTTTATCACGACCCATTGCAGTAACGAGTGGGGTGCCGCAGGGATCAGTGCTTGGACCAATTCTTTTCCTGATCTATGTAAACGACTTACCGAAACTTGTTCGCAGCAAAATCTTGTTATTTGCGGATGACATCAAGCTGTGGACACAAGTACGCACAACTGAAGATTGCAGACAGCTTCAGCTGGACCTTGATGCCTTACAGAACTGGTCAGTTAGAAATGAACTACCTTTCAATTTCAGCAAATGCAAGGTATTGACTGTTGGAAGATATTTTGAGTTCTCTTACACCCTTGGTTCCCATATTCTTGAAAGCACTGACAAGGAGAAGGACTTGGGTGTGTGGGTGAGCAGCACGTTGAAACCGTCGCATAACGCCACAGCTGTCTATGAAAAGACGTCGCGAGTACTGCTTCTTCTTAAACGCGTGTTCGGGAGTTTCACGAAGCAAACTGTTCATCGAATAATTAATACGTACTTGAGGCCAACCATGGAGTATGCGGTTCAGGCTTGGTCACCCTGGCTACAGAAGGACATCAGCCTCTTGCAGAGAATATATCATCGGACCACGAAGCTCGTACGTGGTTTAAAACATAAACAATACGAAGATCGGATTACAAGCCTCAATCTCTTCGACTCTCGCTACCGCCGTCTTAGAGGCGACTTGATTCTTATGTTCAATATACTGCATACCCACAACCATCCCCTGAATCAACTATTCACACGACTACCACCACGAACAAGCCGGAGTCATAACTATACAGTACTTATTCCCGACTCGAGGCTGAACTGTCGAAGTATTTTTATTCTGTACGTGTATGTTTTACTTGGAACTCCCTACCCCGTAACGTTGCACATTCACCCAACTTGGATATATTCAAATCGAACTTGGACAACTTCATGTCGACCAATCCAAACATTGAAACAATATATTCTGCATCATAAAGCTTCGAACCAATGCATCCAAGTAAACTATACATATTTACCCTAACAAACCGGTTGAAAACAATTTCTGCTCTATGTATTTTTACGTGATTCCTGAACTAATCAGTAGGCAAACAAACCCCGTTTTACTACCTATGTTATTTGTAATTCGAATATTATTCTGTGGTTTTTGTAAAGTCATGTGCTTTTTAGATCATTAAATTGAATTGATTTGAATTGAATTGAATTGAATGTGAGGTCCCACTTGTATGACCAGTTTATGACCAAGGTATCTTCATCTGTTGCTCTGATGAATTTCACATCATACGTGAAAATGAAGCATGTGCACTTCAATGCAGAGGACAACTTATCAATGAAAATCAGGAATATAAGAGGACCGAGTACTGACCCTTGGGGTGCCCCAATGATCACGTCGGTTTGATTCGACACTGTAGATCCTACCCTAACGGAAAAAAATGTTTAAAAATCCCGCTCGCTTCGGTCACTTGCACTGTACTATTTTCTTTTGCTGTTGAAATTTTGATAAATTGATCATGTATTGCATGCCTTGGATGTCGAAGAATATATATATTATTATTATTAGAATGTCCTACCTGTTATGGAGGCCTTTATCCAAGCAAGTAGACCATCCCGTATGTCTTTTGCTGCTAGCTTCATATCTAGAAGGCGGTGGTTTACGGAATCGAAAGCCTTGCTGAATTCTAGGTAGAGGGCTTCGACAGGCTTCCCTTCATCCATCCTTTTAGTGTCGGTATTTAGAAAATTAAGAAGCTTAGTCAGTCAGGATCTACCCTTAGGAAATCCATGCTGAGTTACACTGAGTAGAGAATACCGACAAAGATGCTGATAGATTTTGCCACGCAGTAGTTTTTTAAATACTTTCGAAACTATGTTGGTCAGGTTGACAGATCTATAGTTACCAAGAGTTGACCTGCAACCACCCTTGTGTATTTGTACGATTATCGCTTCTTTCTACTCACTAAGAACCACTCTCATGTTCAAGCATGAATTGAAGAGCTTGCATAGAGGTTCTGTAAGCACTGGGGCAAGATTATTTAGCACAATCGAGTGGATACCATCTGGTCCCTCAGCGTTGTTGACGTTAACATGGATAAGTGCTTCATAAACCTATGATTTCATGGAGGAAAAATCATCTAGTGTAGGAGCACCAGGTATTAGATTAAACGAGCTAGACGGAGCATTTAAAAATTATGACGTCTGTGAACGCCACTGAAGAACCTGGAGAAGGCAGTCGCCTTATAAAGGTGGGTATCGGCTACTTTTCCAATACCTTGTTGAGAGTGGATGGAGTACATTCATTACGAAACCTCGTAAAATCACTCACATGCTGATGCAGCGCATGATTAGGATTGTTTGGTGACGAAACCTACAGGGACGTCCCAATTTATGTTTGGAAGGTTGAAATCACCTCAGATGAGTACGCTGGGAGCTGATTGAAACAACCTGTCGAGGGTCTCAATCAGCTGTGTAATCTCCTGCTGGGCTGCACTGGGTGTGACGTAGACACAAGAAATTGCGAGGGCTGACTTGTAGCAAGTCAGGATACTAGTAACAACTTGGACGTTTTCACTGGTTAGGGATATACCCGTTCCCGTATTGTTCAAGCCGTACTCTAGGAGGAGTGCAACGCCACCGGCTCACCTATTGCCAGGTCTATCGCATCTAATGACGAGATACTGCTCGCTGATATTTATCTGCACATCATCAATCGCTGACATCCAGGTCTCAGAATGCGCTATATCCCTTGGGTGCAACTCAGCCACACGAAGAGAGAGGTCAGCCACTTATTCCTTATGCTGCACACATTAACGTACAGCACCTAAGCGCTGGTTTTGCGTGCTTCTGAAACTGATTCTGCACTCGAGGATGGTGCACGTTTCTTGGAATGCTACTTAAAGCAGGAGTATCCGGTTCAACATCCTCTTGCATGGATTTTACAAAACGTTGTCTGAGGATTGACGCCGCATCCATCAAAAAGCAACAACTGGGTACATCTGTTTGGCTTCCATCTTCATTTGCGATAAGCTCATCAGCGTCGTCTAATCCGGACACCAAGACTGGTGGCAATGTGCTGCTTGGTATGATCGTCACGGATTCACTAGCGCTTCGATTTGCATCAGGCTTACGAAAAGCAGATGTCTTAACATTAAGTTTCTCCTATTTGAAGCGGGCGAGTTTTGTCTAATTCGAAAGGGATGGCTGTCCGGCTTTACCTAAAGCTTGTCTAGAGTTGTTTTGGCGATGTATTTAGCCCTTTACTGTAAGCTATTTCGATCCGCCTGGTATTTGAATTCTACCAGGATTGGCCTGGGGCTTTCATCCATCTTCCATCTCCCTACACGGAGAACACGCACAGTGAGAGTAAAAGGCCTCAGACCTACCATTCGGATAAGATCGCTGATATATCTGCGATGAAAATCTCTTCGACTTTTTTATTCAATAATGAAAGGCTCCGCTCGGTTGAAAAGTAGTACATTTCGGGTTCTCGTTTTTGAAAAAAAAGAATTGCCGTGCAGTTACTTAAATTGCTTTCGCAAACCGTGTTATTCCGGGATAATTTGATCCAGTTTGGGTGAGCCAGCAACATTTCCATGTTGCTTTCTTTGTGTAGTGTCTTTACTGTTCTTGATTCGCTTTTTCATAGTTCCGACTACGTTGAGCACCTTCGGAGAGGAAGCTTGCTTTGGCGGACGAGGGAACTGGCTAACTATGTCTACATTCTCTGGAGATACAATATTTTCAATCTTCTTGTTTGCACGCTTTTTTGAAGATCTGGCTCCATTTACCAACTTAATAGAGGTAGCTTGCTTAGAAGGATGTTGTAACTGGCTAGATTTGTAAGCTACCCTCTTGCCTGCTGTTGTCTCAGAACTTATATTCACCCTCACAACAGATGGATACGTTTGGGCGGGAATAAAATCCAACGAATTTACTGACGTCACAGTATTCTTTGGATTTTGGCAAGCGGCGTCAGTTGCAGCCTTATGACAGCCGATACAATATCACTGCAATCAGCGGTGTTTTGCATAAATCCCCTAGTGTGATTTGTGTATACCTGAGCAGCTAGGGTAAGCTTAACTCTTGTACGCTGTGCACTTAATTCCCACCATTTTGCCACATTTGCCTTTGAGGCAAATTTTTTTGTATTCATATCAATCGGTTAAACATATGAGTAATTAAAGATCACTAGAAAAATACAGGCTGAATTTATGACTAGCATAATGAATCAGCAAAAATATCAATAATATAGTAAAAAATTATTTCATTTTACAGCAAACTCAACGAATAGCGAAAATTCGTAATGATATTTTATCGGAGCGTGAAAAATACAACCAAGTTGAACGTAACGGATTTACCGGAGGAACTCGTCTTCATATTGACCGAGAAGAATACGGCCTGTCAGAAACAATCAAATCGTTTCCTTCGAAGTTCTAAGGGGTAGAGTTTCAGTAAGCTCCTTCTATCCTCTTACGCGAGTTGGCGCATTCCATGAACCATCATAATACCCCTCGTTTGAACTCTCTCCAAGGAGTCGCATTTCCTTTCAGACTAAGGAAATGCAACAGATATCCCATATTCTAACATTGGACAAAAAACGCAGAGATAAGTATCTGGGACATTCGCGGGGGTAATGGTTGCAAATAAACGTCGAATCGCCCAGAGCATCCTGGTAGCACAGCCTATTCTCAAACGACTGTGTTGTCCTCATTTAAAGGCAGTGACTAGCGATGTATCCTGTTTAGACATCAACTGCTTGTTGCATTTGATTGTAGCCACTGCGGGAACTGACAGAGGCCCACAGTTTTAGATAATCCCCGTCTGGATTGTCATTAATGAAAATGTGAAATAAAATCGGGCCAAGAAAAAATCCCTGCGGCACTCCGGAGCAAGCTAACATCTCGTAAGACGAACCTTCAATCACCTCTACACAAATTGACCGCCCTAAAATGAATGCCTCGATCCACTTAAGTAGACAACCTTGAATACTCAAACCCTCCAGCTTGACGAGCAATCGGTAGTGGGGCACGCGATCAAACGTCTTACTGAAGTCGAGAAACATTTCATTACCCGCTTGACCAGAATCAGTCAAAGCACACCGAATTTCTCGCGCAAGGAGCAGATTACTTACACATGAGCGATTTCAGGTGAATCCATGTTGTTGTGGACACCAACGCCCACACCCCAAAAGAAAGTGCTGTATATTCCTCTTGATCAATTTCTCTAAAGCATTTCCCGATCACAGAAGTTAGTATGACCTGCCTTTAATTATCAGGAGAACTAGGGTATCTTAAACATAGGTTTAATAATACTATTTTTCATTCTTGTGGCAAAACTGCCAATGATGTAATGACCAGCGGATCGCACAACACGCCTGATAGTGCTCGTAAAACAAACAGATGAATACCGTTTGGTCCTGGCGCGGATTGTGTCAAAATGTTCCAGCAGGAGTCTAACCGTCTCTATATCTAAATCAAGATGAGACAGGATTTCACTGTTCCTAGAGACAGAAGGGGGATCATTGTCTTTGAGACAGTACACGGAGGCATATCGCTTAACCATGGCTTCAGCTTTCAAACCATCCTCAATAATGTCTACCCCATTCGTATCCATCAAATATGGGATATATGACGATGCCCTTGTGCGGCGACGAATGTATGCGAATAGTCGTTTTGGTGCACCAGTAGACTTTTAAACCAATTGCTGCTCGTACCACATACGTTTTCTGCGTTTCAATGCAGTGCATATATTTCTAGCTAAACGATAATTGTCATAGTTGGTGGCGTTTTTCCGGCTTACGAATATCGATCAAAGTTTTTGACGTTGCCGCAAAAGTTTCCAAAGCTCCTTGTCAAAACTAGGTGACCTTTTGCTTTACGACGACGTGTGGACAACGGAACAGCAACATCAATAACCGCCTAGATATTATTCCGGATCAACTGTTAGCAATCTTCAACATCAGCTGATTGATCGAAAGACCAATGAGATGAGAGAGATGAAGCAACATCCCGTAATCAACCCGCGTCTGCATGCTAAAAATTCCTTCCGAGAATAGTATCCGGTACCCAGCCAGTGTTGCGTTTCCAAATAAAATATAAGGTCACTACAGCCTAAAGAGCTTTATTTCGAAGCTGAGTAATATTGGACCGCGTTGGCGTGAATACCGAGTCCAAAATGTACCTACACTGGTCAGATGGGCCACATGCTGCATGAGGCGCACATCAACCACAGTGTCTAATAAGTCCTGCTTGAATGACCCAGAACCTTTCTCTAGCGAAGTCCAATTAATACTAGGAGCATTGAAATCGCCAATAATCAAGCAGTTTGGGGATCTACGACTCTGGCTTATCTGTGATATCTGTGTATCTGTCTGAGTATTGGGAAAACAATAAACGACATTATTGTGGCAAATAAAGCTGAAGTCCTTATACGGCAATATAAACTCTCCACCATACGGCAGTCTGCTGGAAACGAGCTAAACACTGCGACGAAAAATATGTTGTTGGAAATATAAAGCAACCCCATCACAGATTTTAGCGTTCGTTTGATCTGAGTGAAAGAGTATAATATCCAGGTAGGGCCAGCTCGGGATCCTCCTCCTCAGGTGAGATCCAAGTTTACGTCACCGCAATGATCGGTGGAGGGTCCTGTCTAACCCGCTTACAGATTTTATCCAGTTTGTTTCTGAAGCTCCTTGTATTAAAATATATCACTTTCAGAGATACAGATCCCTCCGAATGCCGATCGTCAGAGGCTTACATCAAACTTTCAACCTCATCCTCACAACCCAAAATATCCACAATGCGCAATTTACTTTCAGTTGCAGCTCTGCGCTCACTGATCTCCGGAGTAGCTTTTCGAAGTTTCACACGATCTTCGGAGAGCGAGCACGCCGGAGTCGAAGTTCACTACCATTTAACCGATAGCCCCTCTTTAGCAATAAGGTCATTTGCTCAGCGGAGTCTAACACAATGTTTACCAACCAGGGGCGATAACCTGTTGATGGCCTGCGGCCTAGAGGAAACGCTGTGCGTACTGTTACGACCATTTTCCCTTCGTCAAAATGGGGGCAATAGCAGGGTTTAAGAAATCGCGTTCAGTTTTAACCCTATCTATCGACAAAGCACCTGTTTGAGTATTGTGACTGATGATGCAGAATTTTCTACTCTCATCAGTGGTGAAGCTCTAGTCTTTGTTCTTGATTGCTTTATTTATTTGTGTTAGTTCCTGAACCTCTATGGGATTATGAATGTTCGTTGCACCGGCAAAGCTAACTCCATCTGTTGAACCGAGTATGGGCGAAAAAGCAACTTTCTTAAAAGTGCATACATATTCTAATTGCACGCGAACTTGTTGTACACAAGTTGGGTGGTGGTTATCCTCCTTTAAGGGTGAGCCACTATTTACAATCCCCCATCAACTCCTATAGAGGTCTCAGCAGAAGCCATGTCATGTTAATGCTGAGTACCCACGAGCTTAAAACCATTCGGTGGAAGGCATATCTTACATATCGTGCAAAGGATATCGCTTGAATTTTTCTGAAGCCAATGATAAATCTTTGGCTTCATTACACCACATCAAAAATCAAATATGCATCCACATTAAACATTTTCCACATTGTACAGTTTTAACGTTATTGGCGCCGTATTTCGAACAAATCATACTAAAATCCCCAGAGTGAGCAGCGGTGCCACCATTCTCTTAAGCTTCCTTGCATTCGATGCTGTATGATTTCATTTAACAGATTTACGAGTCGTAACCATATTCAAATCCGTTGAAAATAAAATTAAAGTTCTTTTGAAAATATTATTATGGCTCTGATATTCACAACAATATCAAAATAACGTAAGGAGCAAATTCAGTTCAGTTCACTTAGCACAGGACAGTAAGTGGATAACCAGCCACTCAACCGTCTAGATTCCTCTCGGTGCTATGCCACAGAAACGCGTCCACCGCTTCGAACAAAATCTTCAAAAATATCTTTTGGTATGAGAAATTCAACAGAAAAACTCACCTCACCTATTGGTGAGAAGAGACATTGGTGCGTTCCAAAGACAACATGAAGATCATACAAACTATTCAAATATGGATAAAAATCAGGAAATAAAGATGGCCACATATAGTCGAGGCTCTTCTTGAAATC
>JACCGJ010016446.1:0-10317 GCA_013407085.1 Atriophallophorus winterbourni | reverse complement strand
GGAGCTAATAATGCACCGGATATGCTTCCCACAATATTGCCCAACCGACTATTGAGAGAGAAGACCAAGGCTTCAGAGAAGTTCGTATGGCAGCTCACTTCCAATAATAACATACGCGGTTTACTCATTCATATATATATAGGCTGGGAATGTAAAATAGCACATTAAAACCGCGTCAAGGACTCGATGGACCAATGAGAATAAAGGGCGAATATGATAAAATTATAAACGTTATGATCAAATTCTAATCATGTTTTTCGCGCCAAATAATTCAAATCTATGTTGACATAGTGTCATAATAGGGTCGTAATATCTTCGAAGATATTGAGTTTTTAGGGAAAATAAACGTCTTTTCCCATTACCTCCCTTTTTAAAAGTGACTCAGTACCGACAGAGCTTGTGGTTCACTTGAAGTGGTATGACAGTCTTGCGTCTTCGGTTAGTCCATCGTCGGGGTTCTAGTGCGCGATCGGGAGCGATATTTTCAAGTGGTATTTCAACCGGAGGAGATGGGAGCTGGAAGGTATCAAATAGAAGATCCAACGGAAGATTCACTGGTTCCGCAGGTTCTAACTCTGACTGTCCTTCTCTTGGTCTCAATTGATTGAGATGGCGTATCCAAATATCGTTTCCAACTTGGATGTCGAACATGACGCTACCTCTCCGACAAACAACCTTGCCCTCGATCCATGGGTTTCTTCGTTGTCGATAATCACGAGCATAGACGCTGGATCCCACTTTGAAGCTCCTCTGACTGAGATGCTGATGAACATGAGGTTGCGGTGGCTTCGGGACCATTGCGTTATTGACTGTACGAAGTTTTCTACCCATTAGTGCCTCTGCTGGCGTTTGACTATTCATCAGGGATTCGTGTGGGGTCGTCCGGTAGACTAACAGGAATCGTTGCAAGTTGTCGACGGTAGTCCCCTCCCCTCGAGACTTAAGCATTGTTCTTTTGAATGTGTCGACAAACCTCTCCGCTTGTCCGTTCGATTGGGGATGGTAGATCGGAGTCCGGATATGCTCAATTGCATTCTTCTTGCAGAATTCGGCAAAATGAGCTGATGTGAATTGGGATTTATTATCTGAGACAATGGTGTTGGGAACTCCGTGTTGACTGAATAGCGAAGTGAGTGCTCTGATTGTGGTCGAACTTGTGGCAGGAGAGAGCGGGACGATTTCTGGCCATTTCGAATAAGCGTCTACCAAGACTAAGTAGGTGGTTCCGTTGAGTGGGCCGGCGAAGTCAATGTGGATACGCGACCATGCTTTGTCAGGTCGAGGCCACGGAACTGGTGTTGCGTGAGCAGGAAGTTTTGCCGCTTGTTGACAATTCTTACAGCGCCTGACAAACTCGGTGATGTCAGCGTCCATCCCTGGCCAGTAGGCGAAACTTCGGGCGATTGCTTTCATCCGATTGATCCCCGGATGTCCAGCATGAAATTGACGTATGACCCGTTGACGCAAAGCAGCGGGAATAACGACTCGAGCACCAAACATGAGACAGTCATCCACGATTGATAAGGATTCCCGTCTTTGGAACAGTTGATTTTCATTCAATTTTGGTGCTAGCCTAGGCCATCCAGATTGAACATACCTGATAGCTTCTGAGAGAACCTCGTCGTCGTTCAGTGTCCTCTTGATATCTGCGACCGTCACGGGAAGGTTTCGGACTGCTGTGGTTAACTGATCACGTACATACTGCTCAGTAGATATAGCTGCAATCCTGTCAGAAGGTGCACTGCTGCACTGGATTTGGTTGCACGAAGCATTGATTGGCTGATCTGATGAAAACCTCTGCTGGTTTTGCTGCGGCTTTGAAAAGGACCTCGAAATCTTTGGTTTCGACGAAACTTGTTGTTTCGTTCTGGATCTACAGAATCCTTCTTTGTGGCCTGTGACGTTGCACTGACTGCAATGGTGCTGTTTAAAGGGACAATATCGGGCGTAGTGCCAGGCTCCGCAATGCCAACAAGAAGACGGTGGCTTCTTCGCGCTGGAATCTCGTGACGAATGCCAATTGCTTTGCTGAACGGCATGGACGTTGTTGGTCCCATGATTCCCATGTTGAATCATTGCCGAATCTTCTTGGAGACGAACCAGTCGTAGATATTCATCACCAATGGCTTGGAGAGTGAATGAGGGTTCTTGCTCAAGTTTGTTGAGCAGTCGCGTTCGAATATCAGCGAAACGCGGAGATACCAAACTGCATATGAATATCAAGGACTTGAACTGGTCGTCTGTGAGGGACCGCAACTTGAAGCGTTCACATTCGCGATTGACAATGCCCATGTGTATCAGGAAGTCGTCAGTGTCGTTCATTTTCAGCTTGAGTCACCTGTAACGTGTGTTGCAGAGAGATACATGCTCACCGAAAAGTTCAATCAGTGACTTGATAGTCTCATCAAAAGTTCTATCCCGAGGATTCTTGGGTAGGATCAGGTTACAGTACTTATCCAGCTCTGCTGGGCCAAGTTTACGTAGCAGCAGCCGGACTTTCCATGCATCATCTTGGGCTGAAAAATCAACACGAAAAGGTCTTCATAACGTCTGAACCAAGTTTCAAACGTGACGTTTGCTTCCGGATCATAGGCGAATTCTGCGATACTGTTCGCAATTCCGTCAACGGAGGGTGGAATAGCACGTACTTTAGTGTTTGGTACTTGCTTCTGAAGTAGAAGTTCCATCAGCATCACTTGTCGCTCCAAAAGAATTTCTATCTTGGATTGTTCCATGATTTCGTAACTTCAATAAACCCGTCGCCAAACTGTTACGTTCTTGATATGGGGCTAATAATGCACCGGATATGCTTCCCACAATATTGCCCAACCGACTATTGAGAGAGAAGACCAAGGCTTCAGAGAAGTTCGTATGGCAGCTCACTTCCAATAATAACATACGCGGTTTACTCATTCATATATATATAGGCTGGGAATGTAAAATAGCACATTAAAACCGCGTCAAGGACTCGATGGACCAATGAGAATAAAGGGCGAATATGATAAAATTATAAACGTTATGATCAAATTATAATCATGTTTTTCGCGCCAAATAATTCAAATCTATGTTGACATAGTGTCATAATAGGGTCGTAATATCTTCAAAGATATTGAGTTTTTAGGGAAAATAAACGTCTTTTCCCATTAATTCGAAATGCCTATGGTATGGTTAGCTTTGAATCGAGTCCTCGAACACTGTGTAAACGATCTACTAGATGTTAGAACATGTTGTTTGTTGTTGGCCTCCGTCGGTCGATGTCGACCATGGATGTACATCACATCGCATGAATTTCATGTTTTGCAACTTTTTGAATGACTAAACAGTCCGATTTGGGAGGAACAATCTCTCCCGCAGCGCTAGCAACGATAGTCAGAACTCTGTTGTATTGCATCAGTTGCACGCCGGCGGCGTGATCTGCGTTTAGCAGCCAGGAGCTGTATTTGCTCCTCCGCGGCTTGCAGACGACGTTTTACACAATGCCTCCAAAGTGAGCAGTCAAGAGCAAGTTCTTCCCAGCTTGCGGGGTCAATGTCAAGAGCTTTCATATCTATTTTGTAAACATCTTTGTACCGCAAGTGCGGTCTGCCCAATGGTCGACTTCCTGATTGCGACTCACCGTAGAGTAGATCTTCGGAATACGACCATTTTCCATTCTATAGTCATGACCAAGCCACCGCAGGCGGCGCTGACGTAATAGGGTGAACATGCTCAGTAAACCAGCTTTCGGAAGCACTTCAGCGTTAGTCACTCTGTCCATCCACGATATGTTCAAGATACGACGGATGCTTCGTAGATGGAAAGCATTCAGCTTCCGTTCGTGTCTTGCGTCGGTGGCCAAGGTTTTACTGCCGTATAGCAAAGCATTTAGTACACACGCGCTGTATACCATCATCTTTGTCTTTACAGTCAGCTTGCCAAACACGAGAGTTCAATCGGGACAAAATGACAGCTGCTCTGCCAATCCGCTTATCAATCTCCGTGTCTAGCGAGAGGTTATCCGTAATGGTTGAACCAAGATATGTGAAATGATGTACTGGTTCGAGCTGATATTTTCCAACAGTGATGATTGGTGGCGATACAGTCCCTTGACCAAGGACTTTGGTCTTGCTCATGCTGATTGTTAGACCAAAGTCTTTGCATGCCGACGAAAAACAGTCCATTAGCGACTGTAGGTTCTCTTGGGAGTGAGCAATAAAGGCTGCATCGTCGGCAAACATCAGGTCACGGATTATCACATCCCGTAATTTGGTTTGTGCTCTCAACCGGTTCAGGTTGTAAAGCTTGCCTATTTATAGTTTATAGGGAAGAGGAGATATTGTCCTCGGCTTCTGAACGCAGATTATGCTGACAAAGTGAAAATGATGCTGATCGGCCGAATACTGTCTATCGCTGTGGGAGAGATAGTTCCTCCGGAATCAGACCGTTCAGTCACGTGAAACAATCTACAGCACTTGCGAATAACATCCAAGACCAGTATTGACAGAACGAGTCCAACAACAAAAGTCATTTGGTCCAGACAGAGAAGCAATGTCTCACACGGAAGTAGTAATATGTTAAACTCTGGAGAGGCTACAAACTGCAAGACAGATAATTTCAAGTCGAATAAAAATTAATTTCAATATATCATGACATCTGCCATGGTATACTGAGTTTATCGGAAATAGGTGATTTGCATTGTGTTAGCAACGCATGTCAAGCAAAGATATGAATTTAGTCAGTCTGTTGGGAAACATAATTTTTCAGTGAAACAGACTAAAGTTTCGAAGAGATACTATAGCTTACTTATTCAAAAAGATGCACAAACTGGATAAATGACTATGATACAAAAATATAAATCAGTGCCTTTTAGCGATCTACAATGAGGAGCACAACGTTAAAAATTAAATTTCCAGCACATCCGGAAGTAAACACTTGTGTATAATACGTCATATGCCACATAATTTTAAAATAAAACAGATGCACTGAATATAAGTTTAAACGTATTTTGAATAAAATTCCGCTCAATTTGAACTATATTAAATTGTATTGCTTTCGTCAGACTGAGATGAATACTGAAGGAATGATAAACGTGGCTACAAATGTTATATACAAGAATCAAGAATCAAAATTTTATGGTGATAAAAAGCTAATGCTTTACACGTACCATTGGATTATAACTATTGTTAACATTTTTCTGGGTTCATGTTGCTTCAATACACCGGGCCAAATTCAGGGTTTTGTTTGACGTATGCATCCAATTTCGATTTGAAAACATCAATTGTCGTTGCATTCACAACATCTTGCGGTAGCGCATTCCATAGAAAGCAGATACACACAGAGAAGAAATAGCGACGACAATCAAGTCTTGAGTGCGGTATTTCGAGGCAACACGAGTGACTGCGTGTATTTCGAGGGGAGTTTACTTTTATTAGTTCGCTAAGCGGATGGTTTTCGATCCGCAGTATCTTGTAAGCCATAATCAGGTCGATCCTCATTCGTCTTCGTGTAAAATCACTCAAACCAATGATGGCCATTCGCTCTTGATACGGGACCCGCTGCATCCCTTCAACTAACTTTGTAGCTTTGTGGTATATTCGATCCAGGATCTCGATGTCTTTACGCAACCATGGTGCCCAGGCTGGGATCAAATAATCCATCGTTGGATGGATGTAAGTATTTAAAATTCGAGGAATTGTTTTGGGTGAGAACCGTCCTAAAATCGTGGCCTAGATGGTATGTATATTCGTAGTTACGGCCAAGCTGTAACATATGACATTTACGTAGGCTGAAAGGCATTTGATTCTCTAGAGACCAGCGATACAGAACATCCAAGTCGTTTTGCAGCATTAAACAATCTTCATTAGATCGGATTTTAATGTCATCTGCAAAAAGAACGAGCTTGCATCGCACTATTTCAATTATGTCATTTATATATAACAGGAAAAGAATAGGTCCGAGCACTGAACCTTGAGGCACCCCGCTTGTGACATCGATACTTTTCGACAATACTCCGTCACTGCGAACTCGCACGTGCCGATCGGTCAGATAATCTGTTAGCCACGATAGTAAGATACCTGTTATTCCATATCGCACTAGCTTTTGCAGAAGCAAGCTGTGGTCGACCTTGTCAAAAGCCTTTGAAATATCAATATGACAAACATGTACCATATAGCCTTGATCAAGCGACATCGTCCAATCATTTAGTGTGATCAGTAAATTCGAAAGACAAGATCTGGTCCGGCGGAACCCGTGTTGTGCTGCTGACAAAAGTCCTCGTGCTTCAAGCTGACCCACAATACATTCAGATATAATGCGCTCCATAATTTTTAAAATACATGGTAGCATCGTTACAGGTCTGTAATTGGCTGCGTCAGAACGACTGCAACCTTTATAAATTGGTGTTACCACACCCGCTTTCCAAGCCAAAGTTACACAACCTTCACCAAGACTCTGGATGAAAACCGCAGCTAAGCTATTTGAAAGCTCTCTATAACAAACATGAAGAATCGCTGGGGTAATATTGTCCTCCCCGGGAGATTTCTTTGTATTCAATCGACGTAAGTGTCGCTCTACCACCAGTTGATCGATCACGGGCTCAGTTAGTGGTTCTACAGTGTTTGATAATTCATGATGCAATAATTGCTTTTTAGGGCAGTAGACTTGAGAGTAAAAGCACGCGAGCGCATCCGCCGTCTCTGGGACTGTGACAGTCAAACCTTCTTCTGTCATTATCGGGAAAACACCTGGTTTAACTTTGGTTCTGTCATTCACAATTTTGTACAATAGTTTCGGATTCGCTTCCATTCGTTCCACCATATGTTGCTGGTACTGTTTTTTGTCCTGCCGAATTATGGTGGTGACTCTGTTGCGTATTCTGCAAAATTGTAACCAAGATGTAGGGGTGACGTTATTGCAATGAGTAACCCAAGCACGCCTTTTCAATGAAATCCATTTTCTAGTTCTGCTGCGAACAGAGAAACGGAGGGTGTGGACATCTTTCCTCTGAATATATCGAGAGTTTGACTGGATTTGCATCTGAAGGTAGTTTATCAAAGAGATATAATGTGTATTTGAGTCACTAGAATCAATTTGAACATAATTCAGCTCACAAAATGCTTCCTTTAGTCCCCAAAAGTCGACTCTACGGATGATTTTAGATTCATCACTCTGTCTCGATGCACTGCAGACATAATCGAACACGAGCATCACATGGTCACTCCGTCCCATTACAGCTTCATAGTGTACTTATTCAATAGCTGATTCGTTAGAAGTCAAAACTAGGTCCAGAACAGAGGGCCGGTCTGTCCCGCGCATTCGTGTGTGGTTGCAAACGTGATTGTACAGGGGGACTATATCAAATACTTCTTGAAATTTGTGTTCCAGTGAGTTAATTGGGTGTTGATTTCTCGAGTATAGCTGCGGGAGGTTGAAATCCCCCATAATCAATATTTGAGCATGTGTCCGAGCGCTGATGCGCTGAAGTCTTTCGACTAACACATCATTATGATCGACGGTCGAAGTTAGTGAGCGATATATAACCCCAATTGTACAGCTCTCACCAGATTCCAGGTCAAGTGAACACCACAGCGTGTCTGTGGGTGAAAGATCAGTATCTGCAATGATATTAACATTGAGGCGCTTGTGATAATACAATGCAACGCCGCCTCCCGGGCCATCACGGTCATGACGAAAAAGTGTCATATTAGGGATTGAGAGTTCACTGTCCGTCATAATGGGCTGATACCAGGTTTCCGTCACAGCAATAAGGTCAGGGGACTGTTCTACACAGATATCAATGAGTTCTGCCAGCTTGTTGACTAAACATTGAGCATTAGTATATATACATTTGATCGATATGACTCGGTGTAGTGATGAATCGGGTGAGGTAAGGGGTAGGACAATGTGATGTCAGATCTGGCTTAACAGTAAGTGCTCGTGAGGGTGTGACTTGTGAGCTAGTTATTGCGCTTCAACAGTTTGAATCAACATTTTGTTCCGTGTATGATGTACTCGGTCCGACTCGGTTTGAGCCGGACCCACTACGTTTTTTGATGTATTGATTGCTTCCGTTTTGGTGGGAACGCTGCCGTCTACCGCCCCCAGCAGCGTCAGAACGAATGCTCGGTGGACAAAGTCTAATGTCTTTCGGTAAAGCACGTTTTGCTTTTTTCCATTCGGACTTGACAAACTCAGCCATGTCGCTAGTTAAAAAGGTAATCCTGAGAGGTTTTGGTCCGTCTCCTTTATAGTTTATTGAAAAAGGCACCCGGAAAGTGTCAGTGATCACAACGTTAGAAATATTAAGCAAAGACGCAATGTAACGCCACTGCTTGAACTCATGATCTGCTGTTTCCTGTCCCGATGCTTCAGTGGTATTTTCTGATATCCCAAGGAGAACCATACTCCGCGATACCGTTTTTCCTTAGTGTTTGA
The DNA here is from genome assembly GCA_013407085.1 of Atriophallophorus winterbourni. NCBI lineage: Eukaryota > Metazoa > Platyhelminthes > Trematoda > Plagiorchiida > Microphallidae > Atriophallophorus > Atriophallophorus winterbourni. The sequence continues at coordinate 1,905 of JACCGJ010016446.1, read as the reverse complement.
GGCACCCTTCCCTTCCCACCATGGCACATCAGGATATATCCGGCAATTTGAATTCGGATCCGTCTTTAGTCAGTACGAATTTAACAGTATGTTATCGATATCAGCCTCGCACTTCAGTGTAACTCTTAGTAACCGAGGTTGATCACTATGAGGTGAGGTGGAATGTCGAGTTAGACGAATCAATTTGTCAGGAGTAACATGCTCAATCTGCAATTGTTGACAAATTTGAGACCATATATCGAGGTCGTGTTTGTGTTTTCTATCTAACAAGCTCTCGCCGGACTCTTTAACATTCGTACATATTACGCTTAACGAATGAGAATGCTTGTCGCGTGTCCGGTCATTCTTAATAGAATGTGAGGCTTTTTGATTTAGGTTTAGTGTGTCAGGCTCAGATTGTGCAGCGGAGGTCGACCGCAAAAGCATTTCTCTGTATGATTTTTTTTACCACCGGGGGCGTTTCAGTTGGTGCCGAATCGGTGCCGATAACGTTAAGCGAAGTATTTTTCGTGGCAGCTTTGGCCAAAGGAGCGTTCGACGTAGACGGTTTATGCTTCAAGGCCTTTTTAAGTATCACTTCAGTGTCACGTTATTTATAAAGAAGCAAGGTATCCAAAAACCGACTTCATCAAAATATGGTTTTGTGTTGTTTAGATTAACCTCTTATTGACCGTATTTTCTGCCGGAACGTTATCGATCCGTTATTGGAACCTCCATATTCATGCCTGATTGGTCGAAATGAGTACCAAGTCTCACTGAACCTGATCTTACTGTCTTCACCCGATGGAGGCAAACTGACAGAAACCGGTTGTGCTGTGTATGGGGATGTGAGCAACAAAATATAGCGCATGCGGATCCTGATCCTACTGTCTCTACCTGATGAGTGCAAACAGCACGAAACCGGTTGTGGGTTTGCGTGTGTGATGGAAATGAATGCAAATGAGCTTCTTCGTGTATAGTGCATCCTAGTTATTATTGGTTATTCTCCGTATTAAGGGTCAGCGTTTTCCTATTGGCCACTACATTCTCACTTACTATTGATCTGTATTTTGCCGGTAAAACGGATATATCCGGTATCAATGTTAAACTTGGTTTACACCATTTCAGTTTTCAAATCCTAACCAAATCTCATCTTGCTGTGAAGAATAATGTGGTATATAAACAGAGAAGATGAAAGCAACACAACCGCAATTTATGTACCTAATTTTCCCGTATCTCAGAGCTAGTTGCCTAGTGCATTCAACTCTAGTTAGACAGAACATATTCACCCTGAAATAATTCAAGATGCCTTGTACGGCTTTACAAATCTACCAACAATTTTTAGTGTTATGAATTTTCGTGCATGAAGATGCAGTGTTTCTGGAATTATCATGCAGTTTCCCATGTAAATTTCATTACCACATGCATGATGCACCAAATAAGACATAAGTTAACGATTTTCATAACACATTTATGTTATTAATACTATTTCAATTCCATTTATTTTCTCAAGGGCTTCACAAACATTCCTCTAATCCAGCGCGATAAAAGTTGAATGTTTAAAATGTGACTTATGCGTGACCCGAAACCTTATCCCAGGTAATTAACACGTATATACGTCCTGTCATGGAATATTCCATCCATGCCTGGGCACCATGGCGGAATAAGGATATCGAACTACTCGACAGGATTTATCATCGTGCTACAAAGTTGGTCTCCCAGTACAGAAATATGCCTTTCACAGAGCGAATGTTAAAACTGAACCGACACGATTTTACCCAACGACGGATACGTAGTGATCTTATGTTGACATTCAAAATCCTGCATACTGAAAACCATTCCCTTAAACACTTTCTAAATCCCAATGGCCTTACTCGAACACGAACACATTCAAAGGCTTTAAGCATTCCAAATTCTCGATTGGAT
>JACCGJ010016443.1:0-19459 GCA_013407085.1 Atriophallophorus winterbourni | reverse complement strand
TGACTCCAAAATATGATCCATCCACGTGTGAAGGTAAATGATTTTCTTTAACAGAACATATCGTAGGTGGATGAATCAAACAACGGAGAAGTGCCTTCTAATTCTCATCTGCAGAGTCTGTTCACAATACTGCGACTAGGATAGCTGGGACATGCGTGCATATGGGAAATGGTCGTATTCCGAAATCAGGGTCACGAACTACGAGAGCAAACCCAATTAAATATGCACGAACCGCCCCGCTGAATTGCAATTACCATATTGGCTATTGGAATGTAGATTTTGAACATTTTGAACAAGGAACTGAGAATTTCGTAAAAATGTGAACTTTTCAACAGATTTGCACTGCCCCACACAGTCGTAATATGCATCAGAGCCATTATTACTGATGCTAAACAAAAATTAGCCAAATTGCAACAAACCTAAAACAAATCCTGGGGATGTAATTTTCTGAATGATTCCAAATTAATTTAAAGAACCACACAACCAATAACTCTATATGATTATTCGAATTATTGTTTGATAAAATCTGCGTAATGGGAGTTGTTTGAGTAAACTTGTGAGAACATTGAGACGCGTCCAGTGAGCGTACACACGCTTCGATTACGCACAAATTTTGTTTCAATCTGACCGAAACACTTCCTTCTTAGTATTTCACATTTAGCTTCAAATTAAATAAATGCTAAAACGTGAACGATGGATGTTATCAATATGCAGTATTTCACGCAAATAAAAAATGTCATGAAATTTTGCTTAAATTGTTGCGATCAACGTCGATGTTGGTCAAAACTAAAAGGGATCACGAACTAATCGTTTTTGGCCTCATTCGGTCGATGTTGAACATGGATGTACATTACAAGCGCATGATGGTTTCATGCTCTTCAACTTTTCGAAAAACTTTAATGTGCGCTTAGCGAGTCGTTCAATAATGATTCCTACAATGTCGCTATATCATATAATAATTATCTTTGTATATTTTTTAGCCTTATCCAGCACTTGACATAGTGGACAGATAGTGAGAATTACGCGCGAAGTCCCGCCGTCACTATCCCGACGCACGACAACTAGTAGATGACATCCACGATGGTGGCGCATTTTATGATTAGCGTTGCATACAAACGACTCAACAAAAGATGAGAAATTTATGGAAAATGAAACATTAGTGTGTGGAGACTGATTTGGATCTGAGTTGACACAAAAACTAGCTGAGTCACCGCGATAACGTCCTCTAAAATCAACCTAATGCACGATTTGTACTGGATAACTAATTTTACTTTCATCACCATATATTTTACCCAACGACGGATACGTAGTTACCTCATGTTGACATTCAAAATCCTGCATCCTGTAAGCCATCCCCTTAAACACTTGCTAAAGCCCAATGACCTTACTCGAACCAGACAATAACGAATGTCACTTTTTTGGAGCGAAGCGAAGTGCGAAGCGAATTTTCGAAATGCCCTAACTGCCCTTCGCAATGGCGAATAGTATCAAAGCGAATATCCGAAGTGCACTTCGCTATAACGAATATTAGCGAATAATCTTCACTCAACTTCGATGTCCCCCAAAAACTCCGTTTTCGACAAAAAATATTGCTATAAATTGCTATAATTCGCTAATATTCGTTTAAATTCGCTATTCTTCTCTGAAATAAAACGAATTCCGAAATAAATTATTTTTGACCATGAAAGAAATTTTATTTGACAAGGGAGGACTTTTTCATGAGCTTTGGCATTGGAAATATGCAAAACCTTCATCTCAAAGGCAATTAGGCTCCTCCTCTGACTCGGTATCTGAGACCGGGGTTTTAGACCTGGACCTGGTGCCGGAACTGGTCCGGCTGCCTCCAGTCAGAGGGGAGTAGGCCCCCGCCGTGAGCTCCTGGGTGTCCAAAAACTCGACATCCTCAAAGTTGGCCTCAGGGTCATCCTCGTCTTTGAGCTGCTGCTGACTCTGAGTGCTGGTACCTTCGCCATTGGTGAACTCCTGGATGCGGAGCTTCATCCTCTTCATGTAGGGGAGCCCTCTTTTCTAATTGTCATGAATGTAGACGAGCTCCCGGACCCTCTCGTTGTTCAGAAGTCTTTTGGTGGTCTTGGTCACGTGTCCAGCTTCCGAGAAGACCCTCTCTGATAAGGCCGAAGTAGTACGGATGGCGTAGACCATCCTAAAAGAAAATGAGACAGGTTGAGTATTTTGTATTAGGTTCCAGGGGTCCATGGGTGCAAAAGTTGAACTACTATTTTTTAATCTGATAGCAACGCGCCATGCGGTCGCATTATTTTGAGCTCCTGATTATCAGGATATACTGTTCTTAAACTTACAATTACGTGGATATATTATACGTCGTTGGACTCCTCTCGAACTCAGCTTTCTGGATATACCACTCTCGTAGCGGTATTCGATAATACGAGCAAATTGGGATTTATCGTGATTTTCCCATATTGGATCTACGCGTGCAATTCTGTTAATACTCTTCAAGTCCTCAAAGGGATTAACGTCATCGGAAAGATCTTATTCTTCGACGTCGACTGGTCATACTTTCAACATCGTGCGATCAACTACCGAAGAGTATCACCGGATTATATTCTGATTTTATTCTTTTTCGTGAACACTGAATTTTTGTCGTGCACCCAATATTCATCATCGATCGCTCGACAGAGCCAATGCTTGTGCACAAACCACTGAATAGTGCTGCTCATAACCCTGACCGGATGACCCCGAAACGAAAACAAAGCGCACCGGGCTGCATGTGTGCGTTTTGCCGAAAGTCGGTAAGTCCTAAGGCAAAGTCTGTCACGTGTTACGATTGTTTGTCGAAAGTTCATGCTAAATGCGACAAATCGCTGACCTCGGATTTAGTATCGATTAGTAATGGAGATAATTGCCCTGGTGTTTGTTATGTTTGTCTGGTTTGCAAAGACAAATCAACACCGTCAGCCTCGGCGACTAAAACCCCTGAATATGATATTGAGACGCGTCTAAATGGAATGGAATCCAGTATGCAAAAACTAAATGAACTGATAATAAACGTCATAAGGACACCGTCGTTACCCGTCGTTACTGCCGAAGAGCCTGCAGATAATCCATCATACTCAACTTTACCACCAAACCAATCTATGGAAAAGGTTGAATTGTTGCAGCGCAGCACCCAGCAGAGTGTAAAAAGCGTCTTGAAGCCGAAAACGTTCACATCGAAGGCCCCATTAGCGAAAGTTGCTTCGAAAAGAATTTCTCTTAGTGTTATCTGCACCAACGTGCCAGAGTCGACTGAGACGTTATTTTCGAATAGACATCAGTGGATCACCCACTTGAACACCTGTTTCATCGGCAAGAAGCACGTGGTAGCAGATTGCATGGATACAAATTAATTATTCCACACTCCAGATCAAATTGTCGAAAGTTTTTCTTTGCTGTCAGAGTCTGTTTTCTATGGAACTCCCTGCCCCCACATATCATTTGCGCAACAAGCCTGAACATGTTCAAGGCTGAACTTGACAAATATATGTTGACCAAACCCAACCTTGCACCTGAATACACGTGCTGACTTTCCATGTGTATAAAACATTTGTGTTGTTTTTATGAATTCCCTATATTTTTAATCTGTGGTTACTGTAAAGTATTTACTTTTTGGACCATTAAAACTCTGAATTACTTTGAATATTTCGAAGTATAGCAATACTATATCAAAGTATAGCAATACTACATCTAAGAATAGAAAATAATATATCGAAGTATAGCGAATAATATCGAAGTATGGCGAAGTTTAGCGAATATTATAGCGAAGTATGGCTAATAACGAGAATAAATTATAATCCAACGGAAAATAAGTGACCTTTAACGTTGAAACAACTTACTGGGCGACTTTGGCGAGTAGAGGGAGCTTCTTGGCCTTCATCTTCCAGTACTGGAGCACGTCGATGTCCTCCTTTTCCAGGGGAGACGCCATCCACTCATTCATCTCCTTGACATAGGGAGGAACTGGGGCTGGTTGAGACTGGGACTGGGAGTGGTCGATGCTGCTAAAGGCCAATTCCGGATCAAGATCAAGGTCATGGTGCTCTTGGAAAAAACCTTTGAGATCTTGCCAAGCGGGTTCCAGCATCCGAATGGATGGTGGGGCAGCTGGGGCCAAGTTGGTCGAGAGCACCTCCAACCACGCACGCAAAAGAAACAAACGCCCAGGCAAGGCGGCAAGCACCCACGCAGAGCGGCAAACACCCAAGCAGATCAAAACACCCACGCCCTTCGCATCCGGCCACACACCTACGCGAATACATTTAAAATATTAAAGTGCAAAAAATACAACCCTTTGTCTACTGACCGTACTCTAGTTACCACCTCAAATGTTACCTTATAGCAATTAAACAAGCAGTCGGTTGCTAAGTAGCTTACGTCGGTACCTTCAGTCACCATCGGAGTGCACTTGTCTGGCCTTTGTCTATCAACAAGTCAACAAGTGTCAACATCAAAAACAATTCCCGTAGACAAAGGGTTACAATATTAAAGTACAAAAATGAACACTCTTCGCTTTTAGCGAAGACTTCGCTAATATTCGTTTACGGCGAATTTTGAACTTGCACTTCGTTTTAAGCGAAGCGAAGTATAACGAATTTTTAGCGAAGTTTATTTTTGCCCTTCGCCATGGCGATAGCGAAGCGAATATTGCTGAATATTCGCTTCGCGTCGCAACTTCGCTTCGCTTTAAATCCCAAAGCCAAGTATTCGTTATTGTCCGACTCGAACAAGAACACATTCAAAGGCTTTAAGCATTCCGCATTCTCGATTGGATATTCATCGTAAGTTTTTCTCGGTAAAAATTTGTTTCACTTGGAACTATTTGCCTGAAGAAATCACACGCTCAGAATCTGTTGATGTTTTCGCTTCCAAACTCGATGAGTTTATGACAAAACATGCCGTATGTGACTGTTTCTATTGATGTTTGAGATATTTTATATATTTTTTATGTTTTCCATATACCTAGTCATCCTATGTATATTGTTAAGCTTACTGCTTTTTCTACCGTAATTTTTTTGAGCTCTGAGCTTTGAGTACATGCTCGGAAGTACTGTTGATAACGGTAATCCGATAGCCAACCCTTTTTGTCTATATAATTTCTCATTACATACTATGGTTCATGCTTAGGCAGATCGATGCACGTTAGATAACTTGCAGGACGCTCAAGTATGTGTGATCTGAAAGGCGCTCGATAATGATGGGAACCTAAATTATTGTTATTCACTTTATACCTACTATTTAATTAGATTTTTGTTTTCTCTAAAATTTTGTTTGTTTTTTAAATAAAAATAATTTTTGTACGCATGTGGGCCGCAGTGTCAACCGACCTTAACCCTTAACGGACGAATGGGGCAAATTCGGTACACAAAATTTAAAGGTATATGATAGGTTAAATTAGACAGATCACTTTCGTATGCCGGGGGTATCGGAATCGGCACACGTTCTGCTCTCGTTTGGTACGCGTTTGAGACGGCTGAGCCATGCGGCGCGCCAGTTGTCAACAAACTTAAGAAGTGAGGTGATGCTTGTGAAATTTCGCTCCGTGCTTCATTTTTCTGCGTGCAATGGCTGAAAAACCTTGTAAGTATATACATTGACAATTTTTTGCTCCATTTATAGACATCTTCTGAACACATTCAACGTATACACGAATGATGAAATATTTTTCTATGCGAAATATGACTGTCGGAATATATGTCTCAAATATGAGACATCCGGCATGTGAATGTATACAAGCGCGTGTCCCAAAAATGATACAACCGGCACTTATGTTCCCAAAGAAGAACTGGACAAATGGTTGGGCCTTGTACTGTATTTCTCAATATCAAAGTTACCAAATACAAGAATGCACTGGGCCAAGAAGCTCTCTCCTCTCACTGACTATGCAGCTGAGTGCATGTCTTGAGATAGATTTGAAGCCATCAAATCAAATCTTCATTTAGCTGATAACGCAAACGCTGACAAACCTAGGGATACTGATTTTGACCCAATGTTCAAAAAGAAACCTCTAGTAAACCATCTAAGAACAAAATTTCAAAACCTAACCAAAAAGCAAAATCTCTGCGTTGATGAGCAAATGGTGCCATTCAAAGGCAGATTAAGGCTCAAACAATACCTGCCAAATAAACCTGAAAAGTTTGGCCACAAACTGACGATCTTGGGATGATGTGCGATTTCATCCCATATACTGGGAAAATATCCCCCGTCGATGTTCCCAACGTCCCAAACATCGGTGCTAGCTCAAATATTGTGCTACATCTTGCCAAGACCATTCCTTCCAATGAGAACCATCTTGTATTTTTTGATAACTGGTTCACCTCTGTGCCCCTTCTGCAATACTTGTCAGATGTGGGAATATTTTGTTGCGACACAGTTAGACTGCCACGATTAGCTGGCTTACCAAAAAACATGAAGAATGACAAGCGCCTAATGAAAAAAGGCAGGGGTTTCTTTGAGGAGAAAGAACTGGTGAAGGGACATTCAAGTGTCACCCTGGTTCGCTGGTACGACAACAAAGTAGTCAATTTGGTGTCTACATTTGCCATGGCAAATCCTCTATCAACTGTCCGCAGATTTGATAAAACTACAAAGAGGTCCATTGAAGTATCTTGCCCTGATATTGTGAAACGATACAATAAGTCAATGGGTGGTGTAGATTTGGCAGACCATTTTCTTTCTTTGTATAGAATAAGCATGAAATCAAAGAAAGCTTATCACCGTCTGATGTATCACTTCATTGACATGGCTATAGTTAATTCATGGCTTTGTTATCGTTGAGACTGCAAGAGGCTTTCTCTTCCAAAAAAGAAGTGCTCCAGCTTGCTTCCTTCAAACTTGAGGCAGCTTTCACTCTTACCAAAGCTGTAAACATTTGCTTGCCTCCCATCTCTAAGAGGTGAAGACGCTAGCATCGAAAGAAGTTGTTGAGCCCCATCCGACGATGTGAGGTTGGACCAAGTGGCACATGTGCCTTGTGTCGAGAAAAAAAGAAACCGATGCAGGTTCAAAAATTATCCTGGAAAGACGAAGATATTATGCGTTGAATGCAATGTCCACTTATGCTTGAACATGCATAAGAACTGTTTTGCGGCATTCCATGGGTTTTAATCGCGATGACTGCATGAAGTAAATACATTATTTTCTATTCAACCTATTTTTCTACCTTGTGTGTGTTTCACATTAAAAATTTAATTGGGAAATCTTTTTATATCTTTTATGTCTCATATAGCTGACTACAGCTGGAAATCAATGAAAAAGGTGCCACCACAGGACGATTGTACCGAATTTGTCCCAATTTTTTATTTTCCGTAATATATAAAAAAAACTAAAAATACTTTCTGTCCCCATATAAGGTAGGCAGTTTCATCACAAAAATGCAGGAGAAAAAAATTATTTCAATGTGAATCATAATTCAGGCAGTTAAGGGTTAATGGTGTTCACTAATAAGCAACTCGACCGCTGGTCCTGGTCATGCCTACGAGATTTGACACACCGTAAGAGTACATTAGGCTGTGTAGCTGTTAGATGAAATCAGTGGTGGTGGGTTGACTGTTAATTAGTCATGTTCCGTGGCCTGATTATCACCATTGGTCAGAAGAAGCTTTTGTGTCAAAATAGAAACGTTATCCAAAACCTGTTCTAACCGATTGCAGTCACATTTCTCTTCGGTCCCAAACATATTCCAATCGATTGATGACTTCTTCAAATTATATTCGTCTCCGTCCAATTACGCATTAGTTCGCAATGCCACTTTTAGCATACGTGGTTGTTCCAAGTGTGCCAAGCTTTTACACCGAATTAATCGCGTTATCGACGAAAGTATTGACGTTTTCAAGCACATATAGACACAAAGCCTAGTTCATTCATTGAGCTTATGGGGCTGTATCTCTGGAAAATGTTTATTTGTCAACTATGGTAAATATGGTACATATTTAACTGAAAGCGATATCAGTTATATTTGAATCTTCTTTGCCATGTTTGGATACAGACATTGCATCCGAAACCGATGCATATTCGAGAACATTCAATATAATATCGCTGTGTTTGTCTCCATCATTCGGTTTCGGTCGATTCCCTTTTGGTGGTCATTTCACCCACTCTTTTCAAAGCTAAACATTTTTCGAGGCCACTTATTTAACGAGGCTTTTAAGGTGAACGTTTTTGATGCTTTTTATCACTTCCCTGGGTGTCATCTCGGAAAAATTTGATATTTTAGCGGTATGGTTTAATCATGGTGGGATTGATGATATTCTTTCGCTAACTTTGGACGTTTCAGACTTAATGAGTAGTTGCTTGGATTCATAATTTGTGCAAACTGTTTTTCAAGGTACGACAATCTACTCTTAAATAAACCACAGCCAAACGTATACTCTTGTGATTACTATTATTATTTGAATCTCTGCAGCCATTACAAAAATAACCGACGGATCTATAGATATGGATTGTAGACCAGGTCATAAGCCATATATATAAGAAGCGCGCCATTGAAGAATTTTTGGAAATGAGAGCTTGTCCATAAAATCGCTCCGGTTATGACAATCGTGGTATCGAAATTATCTATAATTATTTGTAAAAACGTAATCCGAAATCCTACCACTTTAAAAGCCGTTACCAGGTGATTAAAGATGCGAATTAGTATGCACTGCAAGATCGCACATGCAAAACGTATTATGCATATTTATGGGAAAAAAGAATGACAAACACCAATTATGTTGGCTGAGCAACGGTTGTTTTAAATGTGAATGTTTTTTAAATCTATTGGAAAATGTTCGGGATCGATAGATTAGCCTTGCAAATAAAATTTTAAATTGATTGTTAATGTCGGATTTTCGGGTAACGTTTCGGCTTTGCCACAGGAGCTTCCTTAGCCCAAGTGTGGTTGTTGTAACAGGGAACAAAATTAAGTAGCACTTCACCAAACACCTCTCATTGGTCTTAACACACAACAGCACATTGTAATCTTGATGGTTTCAAGACGGGTTGACAAAAACAATCAATTTTCCCTTTACCCAAGCCTAGTGTAAATTCGATCAAGGTAAATTGACAATGTGGATAGTGGATGGTGTACGATTTAATTGTGTTTCGTGTAGTCAAACTACTCACTTTCGGTAGAGCGGGTTGTTGGATTATAGCCAATCTGACTGACATGTTCTAACAAGTAAAACGTGAGGATGCGTTGTCAACCGTTCATACTGTTGCACACATCCCGTCACGTAGAATTGGGTAGAATATCATGATGACAATAGAGTTGACTGTCATCAAATACTTAGACCCAACTCATGTATCTAGGACGATCATTTGGTCAACTCTCATTGTTCTATCTACTATCGGTATGGAAATCTCCATTTTGAACAAAGTAGCGTGACCTTGGTATTTGTTTTATGATGGATGTTGAGCAGAAAAATTTCTCATTTACTTACTGTAGTATTTCATAGTACATTACTGATTACCTTAATAATGCAAATCGTTTCCCAAGTGCTTTATTGCAGCAGTTCAAATAAGTAAATATGCAACAAGTCTTTACTCAGGACGTTATTCGATACTCAATATTCAAGATTTCATAGACATGCTTCAACAATGACTCCGGCTATTCAACACCGTTATTTGCAAAAAGTATTTCATTGCACCATCAAACGTGGATTTTGATGATAAAAAGTATAAAGGCCAATTTAATTTTAAGCGATCATTCTGGGCAGGTTTCTGCGTAGATTTGCGCATCTTACTCTCAATAGGTTTTATTGCTGCTTGTACTTATTTATTTCGTGGACATAATGTTGAATTGCGAAGTACTTTCGTAATGAGTGCTAATCAAGAGCTTTAGAATGATATCCAGAATACCACTCTCTGGCACAAAACTAGAGCAAGAAACGCCGAAAAGACCAACGAAGTAAATTATGAACTCTTAGTAATACTGGTTTCGAATGGATCTCATCAAAAAAGTTTGAGCGACAACATCTTCGTAAGCATGAAACGATGGTCAAGATCAAACACAATCGAACGATATGTAAAATGACAATATCGATCCAAAAACGCTGTAAATATTTGCACCACACGTTACAACGTTCGGACCACCGAAGAAAAATATCTAGGTATCTGGGTATAGTGTAACATAAAGCCCGAGCAGCTAGATAGGTGTTTGACGAACAAGTTGTGTCAGTCTGTTGATTGTCTGGATTCAGACGTGACTGACGCCATCCTGTCTGACCCATACTCGTTGCGCGCCTACTGATGTCTAGACAGATATTCCTTAATTATCCTACCCGTTAAAATCGAGACAATCTGTTCCTATGGCATAAACGAGTCTAAACTACTGCGCTCGCTCTACTTACGATACAACGAAACCTTGCGGTATGTGACTGTCCATATTAACGTTTGCAAAATTTTATTTTTAATCGATATACGTCGCAATTCTGTTAAGTTTATGGCAATTTCTACGATAAAGCTTTCTTAGTTATGAGTACGTATTGTTTCAGAAATACGCCCAACTCTACTCTCATCAATAGTCTGACATAGACCTATAGGATGGAACAACAAAACCTTATCACTATGATCACATTTGTTTACTATCAACTGCTAACTTGCGTTTGTTAGCCTTTGTATCGAGTATTAATTTTTTTCCCGCAACCTAAATAGTAATTATTGCCCATTAGTTTTTACGTATCTGCTAACCCAAATGTGCAATTCCTTATTGTAACAGACTGAATATCGTGTTGCTGAATTGAGGTAGATTTATTGCAATGGAGATCCTTCATTTGCAGAACCTTAGTACTGAGCAAGATGTTAAATCCTTTTTCTAGCAACTTGCAAGAGATACCTATCTGATTATCATCATGCTCTATAATTGAAACACAACTTTCTAATGAAAACTCTGGGAAATATCTTCCAGCTACCCATATTAAGTCATAATGATAACCTTTATACGTTGTAATCGATTCGGACAACGGTAGCTAGGGAATCACAAGATCCATTCAAATGAACCTTACAAATCAGCGTCAAATTTAGGCCGATATTTTAATCAATCACACCATAACATTAAATGGCGAAAGTTTTGATCGTCCATCATCGCTCTCACGACGATTTGCTTATGCACATATTGATTAGCTTGACTAAATCTCAGCCAGGATTAGCTGATGATTTTTTGACTATGATTTCATATTGATCACCATCGATCATTAATCACTTGATCAATGTTGCATCAATGTTGATCAATGTTGCATCCATTATGCTCATACAAAATTCAATTTAACAACAAATATTGTGATACGCACATTTAACTGAACTGGTGGTGAACATTTGTGGTGCTCATATTTATCTTCGGGTAATCATGATCGGCTACATCGCTGAGTTCAATCTTCGAAGAATCAAGTGGATACAAGCACAGCAACAAAGCTATTGTAGAAAAATCAATCGTTGGAACATTCTAAGTTGTAATTCCGACTGCGACAACAGAAGTGGAATGAGGGAATAAAACGTGTGGGAAATAAGGTAAGATGAATATTACAAAAATGTTGAGATGGAATACGTGTTCACATGAACGATCAAGTTATGTGTTTCAGGTTGGACTTATGTTTTGCACCCGTATATCATGAACCATTTGTGATTATTTTCGCCTTATAACAACAGAACGATTCAGGTTTTAACTCCATGGGTAGCTGAGTATATTCATCATGGAATCTAATTTCATATTCGAATTTTACTGGCATCCGAATAGAATATAGTGGAAATAACTCTAGGAGTGGTTCCACCAAGATTAGTGGATACATCTACGTTTATGTTTGTAACAACTTAATACTTCATATTGAAGTAAAAAGGAAATTCGCTTCAAAAATCGTTCTACGATTAAACAAACTATGTACAGTGTACTTGTTAGCTAATTTATTGCAATTTAGTCTGATTCCGCAAAGTATTTGAAAATATTCGAGACCGATCGGGAGTCCATAATCATGAAAATAAAGTTTGCAATGAATCGGTTATAGTAAGTTTTTGGTAACGTTTCGCTTCTGAACACAGAAGCTTCGTCAGACCAGTGTTATCGGTACGAACAGTTTTCAGGTTTAAATGGCATTCTCTTGACCAATCCTGAGTTCTCTAAGCTACACAGGGGAGATCAAGATAATTGATTACGCCTAATTGCTGTGTTCATCCATAATTGTTTATTAATTGTACAGGTCAGCGTCTGCTGACACTGCTTACGTAACCATGTGCGTATTAAGTGTGATATTCGTTAATCCTTATCTGCTGCAAAACCGCACGCCAGATAGTTGAGATATCCGCCCCATCCACCTTGTTCACCGCATTCGCCCCAGCCTTTGTTATTTCAACAGCATCGGCGTGAAGTCATTCCCTATAAGATTTCTCACACTGTCCTATCACTTTCACGTTATCAAGATCAACGCTGTGTCCAGTGTCTAGCCCGTGTTCAGCTAGGGCAGCAAAACGAATCGATGATTGATATTCACTGGGATTGCGGGTGACTTTCCCACTCGTTTTCGGTGTTCGTTTACCCTAGTGCAGAGTTCTGTAGACGTTTGTCCAATGTAAACCCCCGCACAACCCTTGCAGTTGATTTTGTACATGCAATTCGTCGCACAACCTAAAGGAGTCTTATCTTTGAGATGCATTCATACAGAGCGGAGAGTTCTACCTGCCTTATATATTAATCCAATACCTGCGCTATTCGACATTCGACTTATTCCTTCAGAAGCGCTTTTGACATACGGTAGAGATACCGTAGCTCGCCAAACTTTTTCCGTCTTCGGTTGCGGGTGTTTAACTCGGTTCAGTTGGCTCTTAATTAAACTCTTAGGGTAACAATGATTTGCAAATCGGCGACTGACTTTTTCATGAGCTCGTCTCTTATTTGTATCATCGCTGCAGAGGCTGTCAAGCTTGTAGAATAGCCATTTAGCTATGGACTGAAATAACCTTTTAGGGCACGCAGATGCGAATCTCAAAATGGCATCCGTGTCGATATGCTTACAATATACCGTTGTTCTTATCTTGCCGTTGTCATTTTGCGCGAGACAGTCCAAGAACGGAAGTGTCCCTTCCGTAGACTCGGTTTCTTTTGTGACCTGGATTTTTGAAATTAAACTATTGAGGTAACAATGAAATGCTTCTAGTCTGTTTCGCTTTATGATGACGAATGTATCGCCGACGTAGCGCCACCATATCTTTGGTTTCAACTCTTCGTATCTCATAGCTATCTCTTCGAAGTGCTCCATGTACATATTCGCTAGCACTGGAGAAATGGGTGAGCCCATCGCTAAACCATCGTTTTGCTTATATAGCTGTCCATTAAATAAGAAGTGGTTCATATTTAGACAAATTGCTACACCGTTGATGATTTGTTGTACACTCAAGTTGGTGCGGAGTTTAGTGATTTCCTCACTAATTCTAAAGCGCTTGTGGTGTCAACATTCGTGAACAAGTAGCTTACGTCTAAACTAACCATCATCTCATCCTCCCAAATTGTTACGGTACTTAAGCGACGAACAAAATCAGACGAGTTCTTAATAAAAGAATTCGTGTTACCAACTAATGGTTTCAAAAGCTCAGAACTCAGAACTCAGAAAATTTTATGGTAGAAAAAGCATTAAGCTTAACAATAACCATAGGATGACAAGGTATATGGAATATATAAAAATATATAAAAAAAATGTCTCAAAAATTAATAGGGACAGTCACATACCGCATGGTTCGTCATAAACTCATCGAGTTTGGAAGCGAAAACCTCAACAGATTCTGATCGTGTGATTTCTTCAGGCAAATAGTTCCAAGTGAAACAAATTCTTACCGAGAAAAAATTACGACGAATATCCAATCGAGAATGCGGAATGCTTAAAGCCTTTGAATGTGTTCGTGTTCGAGTAAGGCCATTGGGATTTAGCAAGTGTTTAAGGGGATGGTTTTCAGTATGCAGGATTTTGAATGTCAACAGGAGGTCACTACGTATCCGTCGTTGGGTAAAATCATGTAGGTTCAGTTTTAACATTCGCTCTGTAAAAGGCAAATTTCTGTAACGGGGGACCAACTTTGTAGCACGATGATAAATCCTGTCGAGTAGTTCGATGTCCTTCCTCAGCCATGGTGCCCAGGCTTGGATGGAATATTCCATAACAGGACGTATATACGTGTTAATTACCCGGGGTAGGGTTTCGGGCGTAAAAATCCGGAATATTCTTTTGAGAAGACTCAAGATACGGCAAGCTTTATTGTACACCGTCTGGCAATGATGTCCAGGTTAAACGAAACCCATATACCGAGATCTTTTTCTGCGGTGGTCCAGACGAGATCTTGCGTGCCAAGCTGATACGTGTGGTGTAGAGATTTTCCAAGCTGCAGCATTTTACATTTCGCAGGGTTAAATGGCAACTCATTTGACTGGGACCAACGAAATAAGGTGCACAGATCCCGTTGTAATGCCATACAGTCATTAACAGACCTTACACGTTTCCATATTTTAATATCATCGGCAAATAGTATCAAGTTGCATCCAATATCCTCCACTATATCGTTTATATACACCAAGAATAGAAGAGGTCCAAGCACGGAACCTTGCGGAACTCCACTCGTGACGTCTATTTTTCTAGATAAGGTGCTGCCAACGCGAACTTGTACGTGTCTATCAGTAAGATAGTCCCTTATCCAATTCAGCAATATTCCCGTAATTCCATAGGATTCGAGCTTTTTAATTAATATGTCATGGTTGACTCTATCGAAAGCTTTGGAAATATCGATGTAGCAAGCATGTACAACCTCACCTTCGTCTAGTGCCTTGGTCCAATCCTCGAACGTTGTAAGAAGGTTAGATAAACAACAACGACCTCTTCGAAAACCGTGTTGTGCTGCGGTCAAAATATTGTGGTTTTCAAAATGTTCTCTTATGCGCGCAGTCACAATGCGTTCCATTAATTTGGAGATCACCGGAAGTAACGTTACCGGTCTATAGTTTGCTGTGTCTGAACGGCTACCGCCTTTATAAATAGGAGTTATCATCCCTGCTTTCCATTGCGGTGGTATTTTTCATTCATTTAAGCTGAGATTGAATATGCGAGTGAGAGGAGCAGTCAAAGCAACGCGACACCTGCGAAGTACGGCGGGGGTAATTTTGTCTGCACCAGGGGACTTCTTTTCGTTTAGTCGACAAAGTTCCCGCCCAACCGTGTATTCGTTGATAGTCATTTCACCTAATAATTCGAAATGTGGCGAACTTGATGAAGCTTGATATGGTATACAACGCTTGGGATTGAAGACAAATGAGTAAAACGTTGCTAAAGCATCGGCGGTATCTTGGGCAGTGTGTGTCAATCCATGAGGTGTTAGTACAGAGAATACACCTGGTTTGATCTTTGATCGTTCATTTACTATCTTGTAGAGAAGCTTAGGATTCTTTTCCATTCTCTTAAGCAAGTTCCATTGGAATTGCATGCGATCATCTCTTACAAGAGTCGTGACGTAATTCCGTATCTTACAGAATCGCTTCCAAGTTTCTTCCGTACCAAACTTCTTATGAGTTACCCAAGACTCTCGCTTAACAGCTAACCATTTCTTAGTTCTACTCCGAATAACAAACTGGTTGTTGTAGCTGCATTTGTGTGGTACAAAAATCGAGTTTTCGTAAATCTTCGAATTGAGATAATTTAGAAACGAATTGTAATATGAGCCAGGATCCATTGAACCAAACTCATGAGTGTATGCATCCCGGAGACTGATATTTAAGGATTCAAATTGTATTTTCCTTATGACTTTCGTCTGTTCACACAATCGTTCCGCACTACATACATAATCAAACAAAAGCACAACATGATCACTCTTCCCCAGTGGTGCCAGGTATTGTATACCCTCTACTGCGGTTGCCTCAGGAGTTAAGACAAGGTCAAGGGTTGAAGGTTGGTCAAGACCCCGCCAGCGAGTTGGCTGGTTAACGTGATTGTGTAGTGAAGCAAATTCTATAACCTCCTTGAATTTATGTCCAAACGAATGCAGGGAGTGCTCACCTCTCGAAAACAGATGTGGGAGATTAAAATCGCCAATGATTAGCAATTGCATAGTCTGGCATCTTGTGATGTGTTGCAATGATTCGATGAGCTTATCATTGTATGAGCTTTCGGATGATGGCGAGTGGTAAATGATGCCGATCGTACATTCATCTCCATTGACTAGTTTTACCGAACACCACATCGTATCAGAAAGGCTGAGGTCAGGATGATCGATGACGTTACACTGCGCTAAACGTTCGTGATAGTAGACTGCAACTCCACCACCAGATCTTCTATCACGATCGCGACGAAGTAGTGACATTTTCGGAATCAAAAGCTCAGCATCAGTCATGCAGGGCTGGAACCAAGTCTCTGTAACTGCAACCAAATCGGGTGAAAGTCTATCACAAAGCTCCCATAGTTCAGCTAATTTGTTAGTTAAACACTGAGCATTTGTATATATGCACCTGATCGTATTTGTCTTACACAATGTCGAATCGTGTACTGCAGCTATTGGACCGACGCGCGATGAGTTTGAAACTGGTGAGCTACTTATTGCTCGCTGACAGTCTGAAACAACATTTGGTTGCTTGTATGACGTATTTGGTCCGACTCGGTTTGAGCCGGACATACCACGTTTTTTGATACATCGATTTCTTCCATTTCGGTGGGAACGCTATCATCTGCTGTCCCCAGACGAGGATGTGTTTCGATCATGGTACTTGGTTTGGGTGGACTAAGTCTAACGTCCTTCGGTAAAGCTCTTTTCGCTTTTTTCCATTCGGCCTTTACAATCTCAGCCATGTCGTTGGTTAAAAACGTAATCCTCAGTGGTTTCGGACCATCTCCTTTATATTTTGGCGAAAAAGGCACCCGATAAGTGTCAGTGACCACAAAATTTGAAATATCAAGAGAACACGCAATGTAACGCCACTGCTTGAAGTCGTGCTCTGCGGCTTCCTGAACCGATGCTTGGGAGGTATTTTCTGGTACCCCAAGTAGAACTATACTCCGCAAGACCGTTTTTTCCTTATTGTTTAAAGTACCCTTCCTTTCCCACCATGGTACATCGGGATATATCCGGCACTTTGAATTGGGATCCGTCTTTAGTCGGTACGAATTTAGCAGTATGTTCTCGATATCAGCCTCGCACTTCAGTGTAACCCTTAGTAAGCGAGGTTGATCAATATGAGCTGAGGTGGAGTGGCGAGTTAGACGAATCAATTTGCCAGGAATAACATGCTGAATTTGCATTTGTTGACAAAGTTGAGACCATTTATCGAGATCGTGTTTGTGTTTCCTATCAAACAGGCTTTCGTTGGACTCGCTAACATTCGTACATATTACGCTTAGTGCATAAGAATTCTTGTTGCGTGTCCGAGCGTCATTCTTTATTGAATGTGAACCTTTTTGATTCAATATTCGTGAGTCATGGGAAGAAGCTTTAGAGTGAGTAGCGGAGGTCGACCGCAAACGCCTTTCTCCGTAAGTATTTTCTACGACCGCGGCCGTTTTAGTTGATACCGAATCGGTGCAGATAACACTAGGCGATTTATTTTTTTGAGGCAGCTTTGATTAATGGAGCATTCGAGGTAGACGGTTTCGGCTTTAAGGCCTTTTTAACAATCTCCTCAGTGCCGTGTAATAATTTAACTTTTTCAGGAGCATTCTGTGGCGGTGAGGTCGAGCGTATTCCATTATTGAATTCAACTGTTTTAGTCTTGATTATTGGTCGTAGAGTACTCTTTAAATTTGCAAGTTCCTCTTCTATTATCAATAATCTATTCTCTGTTGTATTAGTCTCGTTTTTAGCAGAAAATTGTGTACTCTTGCGATTACGATTCACCATTGAATTTCTACAGTCAATACAGAAATAGCAAACGGATGGGAGGTTTTTATCATTCACGATCTTTACGCACTCATCGGTCAAAGACTCATCGCAGGCCACGTGCACATGTATATCACAAAAAATAATTTAACCAAAGCACTATCATTGCTTACCGGGTACAGGCACTTGGCGCAGAGGTCAAGGTGGTTTGATGTCGCTGTCAGGGGAACAACCGTCGTATGCACACCATGATCGATCGATTTTTTCGCGTGGGTGTTGGATCTCGTGACTCGACCACGCATTGTAGGCTGAATTGGGACAACCGGTTGAAGAATGGTCGTTCGTTCGACTGGCCGATTAATCGGCATCCGTTATTCTTACTTTCCACGGACACGAAGTATATATTAGCTGACCAATCAGAATCCGTTCAAGGGGCACGATTTAGAATGCGTTTATTTTTAAGCCAATCATGGCATCTGGCCGTCCTTTAAAAAGCGCTGCATAGCACACACGCAGCATATTTTGACGATGTCGCTAGTTCAGGTTTTTGCAGCAGCAGCAGCAGGTGCTATTTCCAGGTTTCGAAGCTCCACTGGTTCATCGTATTACATTCGGAGCACAGCACCAAATGGCAGGTTTGTGTTAGCTTAACTTTGATAATTTGCAGATCCCGGACTTACGAATGCGTAAAAGCTGGATGACACCAGCCATCTTCCCGAGGAATTCGTCGAACGCAATCCCGTAAAATCGGATGTGGGTCAAGAATACTCATCTCGAGGTTGCCTAGTGAAAGGTTTGGTGTCTCTCGAGTTTCCTTGGAGCACAACCATCCCATTAATTTATTAATGGCCAAATACGAACCGACTCATAGGCGCCTCTCACTGGACGAGATGTCAACGATAACCCCTTGGTTGTTGAACAATACTCCATCGTTCAACATATGCAATTATATTCGAACGCAGATGGGGAAATACGTCACGCCGTGTGACGTAAGAAACATGCGATGGAAGCTGCTGGCGAGTCACAAAACCACAAGTTTTTTATACGACTTGAGCTCCCAGCTCAATACATCCGGCCGTTGTTCTATGGAAACTGATGCTGAGAGCAATCTCACTCACTTCATATTTATGACGAATGAACAGAAAACCCTTTGCCGCCGGTTTCCTCATTTCATTGGCATCGACTCAACTTTCAAGAGTTGCCGTGAAAAGTACCACTTATTCGTCATTGTTGTGGTAGATGGCTGCGGTAAGGGTATTCCTGTTTGCTTCGGATGGTTGCGGACGGAGACCACAGCGTCCATATATTTGTTCCTACACAAGTTTTTGGAATTCGCTAACCCTGTTAGCATTCTGTCGGTCATGATGGATGACAGCGCTGCCACTCAGGCTGCAGTGAGAGCTGAACTGCCAGCAGCACACGTGTTTCTGTGTCGTGTGCACATTATACGGAATGTTACCAAAAGAGTATGTTCATCTTAATTACTTAACATGTTTACAGCAACCTGGTGCCTTGTTTATGAAGTGGTTCTACGTAGCCATGAGCACGCGCAACAGGTGGAGATATATTCTATCTTTGAATGCCATGAATAGGGTTAACGAAACCCTATACCAACAGTTCGTGAGGCCAAGACTGA
>JACCGJ010016442.1:0-34993 GCA_013407085.1 Atriophallophorus winterbourni | reverse complement strand
GAGATCGGCAACCTTGCCCTTCCTGCCGATAAAACAGCTGTTCATTTGGATGAAACACCTTAGGCAAAATATGAAACAGCTGAAGCAAGTCACCCCTGACAAGACGGTACGATACGTCTGGTAGGTTCAGAGTTGTAACCTGCTCCTCGTATGGCCTGTTGTATAGTCCAAATAACAGTTTCATAGCGCGGCGTCATAGCTGTTGCAGAAAAGCCAGGTCATTTTGTAAAAAAGACGACTATGCTTGAACAGCGCGCGCCATTGTAGAGTTGTTAGAGTCTTTAAGTATACGTATGAGTAAATGCTCTGGGAAACTACCGAAGACCGCCCCGAGAGGCTATGATCTTTACCAGGACATTTTGTAAACCACATAACCTCCTCAAAGAATTCAAGCTACCGTATATCCACACATCAAGCATTTATTTTTGTGTTACCCATGAAAGTTGCCAAGATCTCAGAGAGTATGTGAATCAGAAGGATTCATCATGGTTTCACCTTTCGCATATTGAGATGGTGTATGGTACACAGATTCGTATGGAACACGTATGCAACGCTCCGATCTGTAAGTGTATTATTTAGAAATTTTATATGGTGCGCAAGCTTGTCCAAACCTTGATGAGATCGTCGAATATAATGATTTTTCTTAGAACAACCTTAGGTATATCATGCAGTTTCCTAAACCTCATTTCTAGCTGCATTTGAAGGTCGTATGGTTTCATGTGTTGGAATACATTTGAACCTCAATAATGATGACAGTTTCCTATCCAAAACAGCAGACATCTCGAAAGCTTTTTCTCCGAAAAATCCGCCCATTTGAGCTTTCTTCTTACCAAAAGTAGAATGTGCGACTCTACATATACAGCTTGTTATCGATTCTCAGATTTCTGTAATCGATTCGTCTGCGGTTGTTTTGCTGAATTCACTCGTGATGGACTTGATATCGCGCGAAGTTAAATTTTTTCTAGGCTCACCAGACAATTTGGTGCAGTAAAATCCCATGTCGGGTAGCTTCCGTTTTCTCACAGTCCAGTTAATAATAAGTGTCAAATTCTGCGCTTTGATTTGATCTGGTAAGAATTACGCTTCCAATTTTAGTGCGCTTAACAAGAACCAGACCAAGCTGATGCCGGTGCTTGAAGCGTGGACATTTCTGAGATAACGTATGCCGCAGTAATGTTCATAAGAAAGAGTTACTGACACAAAGACTGAATAATGTGCACAATTCCGAACAGCGCGGTCCATATTCATTAGTGTTACCGACATCAAACCTCCTGAGACAGTTTTACAAAAGTCGTATTCTGCACCAACTGTGGTAATGAAATCAACAAATACCACTACACATTATCGTTGTGGCGCGTTTTAGGAATACTGTTGTGTGGTTATGATAAAAAGCGTCTTTTTCAGCAGAAGTCGCATACATTGTGGGTTCATGAAGGTTGACCACCGTAGATGTAACAGTAATGCACGTATGATTTATTGTCCATATGCGTTTGCTGCCACTGCTGCTGGTTTCTCTGCTTCTAGTAGGCACTTTCGCACGGCAAACCCAACTCCTAACAGTCGAGGCTCAACAGAACACGTTCTATTAGAAATATTGTTCACACAGATCAAACTATTTCCAAAGTTATCGAATATTCCATACTTCCATCTAACTATTACGCGGTTGCTCACGCGATGTATTACGATGGATTATCTGATTCGTATGTATGTGCTGACGGTACAATATTTCCGACTAAAATGTAAAAGGTAATTTCACTGTATCCGTGTTTGATTCAATTGGATAACTTCTCATATAGCTTTGTTTGTTTCACTTGATTGCGTGATTTTAATCATAACTCAGACTAGTATCTATTCAATTATTGGTATCCGCACTATTCGCACAACAAAGGTCCGTTCGGAAAATAGAAACCTCGAAAGTCCGATCCCTGATTGAAGAATTTCATAAAGATGTCTCGAATATCACACGCGGGAAGGAAACCAGCTGTGATTAACAATGAGCTGAAAAGGCTGATTGCCAACGTACTATTCCCAAAAAACAATCTCTGGCGCAGCGATCGTGTAATAGTGAGATTGCGGTATGGATTATACGATAACTTTGGAAATGAATTGCTCTGTGTAAACATTCTTTCTAAAAAAACGTGTTTTGTTGAGCCTCGACTGTTGGAAGTTGAGTTTGCCGTGCGGAAGTGCCTAATAGAAGCAGAGAAATCAGCAGCAGTGGCAGCAAACGCATTTGGACATCAAATCATACATGCATTACTGTTACATCTACGGTGGTCAACCTCCATGAACCCACAATGTCTGTGGCTTCTGGTGAAAGGGACGCTTCTTATCATAACCAAACAATAGTTCTACAAAACGTACCACTAAGAACACGTGTTGCGGTATCAGGTGATTGCAAGGCTAGAGTTGGTGCTGGAGTTGGAAAACTGTCACGGGAGTTTCGGTGTTGGTAAAACTGATAACAATGGACAGCGACTTTCAAAAGTGTGCACACAGTTCAGTCTTTGTGTCAGTAACACTTTTTTCTAAACACAACAAAGCATACGTTCTTTTAGGCCTTTACCTGTGCAAGCTGATTGATGGCGAGCTTTTCACCCATAATCGGTTGAGATCACATACTTCGTGCTAATCCATGGCATGCTCTTTCTTGACGGGGTATCATTTATTGCTCACTCACTGGAAAACATCCAGTTGTTAATGTTCTGTTTCTTGTTTTCATGCTAATAATTTTGGCTCTCATTGAGCATGAGCATGTCCAAATCCCTTGTCAAGGGACTTTATCGCCTCAAATCATCACTGTTTCAAATTGTCAGCTTGAATCAGTAACTTTTTGTACAATTATTTGTTCAACCATTGCGGATAACCTCTTGCTCGGCACGCATATTTTTATGCGGATTGGTAGATCAGCTGTCATTCTGTCGTGATCAACATATCTTGTTTAGAGCAATTTTAAGGTAAAAACAAATAAGGCGGTATAAAGCGCGTGCGAACAGAATTATTTACTGTTCGGCATTAAAACCTGGAACACCGCAGTGTGCGCTACAATTTGAGATTCAAAGTTGTACGCTTCGTATATTAGCGCACTTATCAGGAATGAGATCAAGTTGATGCCGATGCTTAGAGTGAAAATGTTTTGGAAGAGTTTTAAGGTGTGGATATGTTAGAACATTATACATTTTGTTCGTATAATATGGATACAAACACGTTCAGAAAAGTAGCGTTTTTATGTCTGGGTAACGGTATCCCGGCTGAATATTTTCCCGTTAAACGACGAATCTGATTACTAGGTATATCGTTCCTCGTAAATGATGATTCTAAGAATCTGTGCCAAATGCTTAATAATAATAACCTCATGAAATTTAAAGGTTGAAATAAGGTTACTAATGTTAGCAAATAATCACTTCATAACGATTATTGATACATGAGAATAACATTTCTGCGTATAACTCATAAGTAACTTGAATCGGAATTATCCGCGTACATGTTAACTGCGAATTTGTACTTGCACTAAGAAATAAGTCATTGTCACTGAGAAATCCAACCAACCAAGAACTTACAATACATGAAACATTCCGATATTTTTTGGTTAAACGTTTCGACAATTAGAAATAACAAAGTTATACTTGTATGCCACTGTTATATAGGGTTCTTACAAAGGACCACGATGTTCAAATAGACAATCAGGGATGGGGATGTAAGCACCAAAAAACATTAGAAATAACAACGTTCTTACGTGCTTCGCTATTTTCTGGAATCATAAAAAAACATGGATCACATGAACGTTAGCCAGCATATGCAGATTTTGCAGTATACAAACTGGAAAGTGTTTATAAAGATAAATTGCACTTCACGAAATCTGATGTTTTAAGATGTTATCTCTAATTCAGCCATGAAATTTTTCTGAACTGTGTGGTTCTACCTTTTGTGATATATATGTGATATATATAAATATATATATAAATATATATATAAATATATATATATATATATGCCAACTATGCCGTATATATTATATGTCGATAAATAATATTTGATTTTCGGTCGGATGCTTGATAACAGCCATTGTTTCATTGCAAAATTAGTTTGACGTGAAATAGAAACTTTTGTAATCTATTAGCGAATGTTTGATATTTATACTTAGGAACGGTGTTTAAAGTGTAAATAACACCAAACATTCAACACTGTCTGTTTCTGAGTAGAGGAAAACAAACTATCATATCCAATGAGAATTTCAATCAAGTAAAATGTTTTAACACTACATCACTGATTTATCGAACATTTTTCCCTGTTATAGATGATAACGTTTTTTTGTAAAGTGAAAGTCCTCTAATAAATTTCGAAATCTGTTCACTTCATAACAATTATGATGAACTATGAGGATGAAAATGTGCAAAATTGGCCGTTAGAGATTGATAGGGCTCAAACTATATGCTTAACATTAAAGCGAATAAAATAGTTATCATCACGCAGCAATCAGAAATTATTTTTTTCATATATTTATGATATTTACTGCGACAAAATTTGTTTTGATTTCAACATGAAATACATATGTGCCAGTGGAAAAACTTATGCAACATCGACTCACTCGTTGTAGATAGAACTGAAACAAATACCGGTTAAATTTGTTTTAAAAATGATAATATATATATATATATATATATATATATATATATATATATAATCACGTTTGGATGTTTGAACAATTATCCAACTTACTCTTGCCAGCATCGACCGCAATTGAGACACAGAGGAGTATAAGTAGTTTCATGGAATACGTCATGGTGCGACTTTGAAAACGACAATATCAGTTGCGATTTTATAGTTTTTGTTAGTGATTCAACTAATCACTGGTTGGTTGCGCTACAACGAATATATCAAATCAATAATTGCGATAGACTAGTATTGGTTTGTTGATATCTTTGGGGTTTAGCAGCATGAATAGTTAATAATTAACAAAAATATATTCATAAAAGCTGGCAAACACTAGGGATTGGTTGTAATAGATTTTGAGATTAATTAGGATTCAATTGAATCATCATAAACACTCGTAATATATTTTACTCGCGTTTATTTCAAAGAGGTGATTTTTCGAAACATATATTCTATGTGATGTACGCAAACATAAGTAGGCTGTGTTTAAGTGTACGATTACTACGTTCCATTAGTCAATCTGGAAGATGGTTTATGAGGTTAGCATGCAATGGATATTTTAAAGTCAAGGTCATCCGGTCATCATATTCAGTCCGCAGATTTCACGGCACTAGATATGTCTATGTTCGTGTAGGCGTGATCTACATTTTGCTGCCTAAAATATCACCTTCTTGTCGGATGCTCAGTACATATACCAAGATAATACTCGCATCATTATCCAACGTCGCATTTTATCAATACTGCTTTAAAACATTAATAAACAATATGCATAATATTCAACAATCTTCCACACAGAACTCCGCAAAAATTCTTGATATAAACCCTCATAACTATAATTGGCATTCCACATTAAACGTTTAAGATGCTATCAAAATAGCGCATACATGATATGTGTGAGTGCAGTTGGAATAGTTTATTTCGTCACTCAATTGAGTGACTAATATTTTAGCGAACAGAATGAGGATTTAAGATCAATGCTTGCGTGCATTCGGATCACCCACAACAAACAGGACCTGATTGAGAAGTTTGGTCGTGGTAACATACTACAAACATTTCTTCAAATTTAATGAAAATGTATATTTTGGTTCCAGTATAGCTGATTTTACCTGAAACATATCAAAAAGCACGTTCTTCGAAATAGTTTAAAAACCACTAAATAACAAGTTAAAGGCGAGTTTTTACTGGATACACTAAATAGTGTGGTAAACCGGTAAACATTTCTCACGTGATGGCTATTTTTCAAAAGTTGTGAATTGGTAAACTGTATCTGATAACGGTTGAGCAACGTGGTCACAACCGGTTTAGAAGTATAATTCGGCGATGTGCCTTGTTAAATGTTGACATACACTACGTGTTGAGAAAACGTTTTCAGATTATTATAATTCTACTTTCTTGTAGCCTAACAATGTTACAATGTACGGTTTTCGAAATTTAATAGGCTTCAAAGCAGTTTTGCAAAATGAACTCATTTTCCAATTAATTTATGTATTCATGATCTCGCTGGTCATATTGGCGGCATAAACGAAATTTTTGTCTTCAAATACATTGCCATCTTACACAAAAACAAAGTACGACCGTTTTCTGGCTGAGTGAACTCATCAGTTAGGTATAGTGTGGTCCGAATGCACATCCCTGGTAACAGTAGTGACATAGAGATCAAGGTTTGAAATTGTAAGACGTAAGTGGAATCGGATGTTACGAGTAACCTGTTAGATCACATAATCCCCGAAGCTTGTGGATAGGTCAACTGATTAGCTAAAAGAAAGAATCCGCACTTGCATGCATTTACCGTAGTTTTAGGTTCAAGCCAAGAAACTTCATGTCATCAATTAACCATTTCCAGCATTGTTTCGATTACTTGGATATATATTTATGTTGATGTTCATTAATGGATTGTATTGAATCTGCATACGTTCAATACAAGCTAACGTGTGACCAACCTTCTTGGTGATATAGCCAAACACCGTTTCGTACAAAAGGTGGCTTCTGCCGCAATCGGACCCAAATCACAATCGTTTAAAGGGTGAGAGATTAGGGGGGATTCCAAATCGGTGCCCAAAGCGTGTTATGTTTCTACAAGTCTTTTACTTTTTGCCTACATAGAATTAGAGATACAATGATATTCCATAGCACCCCCTCTTTCCACTCACACTTATCTTTGCATCAACATTCGCCTAATATATCCAACTCCATAATTTTAATAGCAATCACCTTAATCAATTAACACAAAATGGAGCCCATTGTTTAAACCAAGTGATTATTCACAAACAAATATTCATTTATATCGGTAAAACAACTTTACTCAAATCCCTCACGAAATTATCTGCAAGGGTTGTCAAATTGATATAATGTTCTCATGTATTACACGCTGACCGGTTTAATTCCAGGCCTCTCCATATTGGACTTTCTTGACCAACATTAACAAATTGAGCATTGTTAGGAACGGGTGAACAACGTCCACGTCGAAATGTTCCTTGTAATATATTTGCTTGAACTATGCGCATACGATTCTTTCGAATACCGACTTCTTCCAAGATCGCAAGTAACGTATTCTGTCATTTAGGCGCATAATAATCTTTTTGGCGGAGTTTGGTGTTGTTTACTTCGGAACAGAAGCAATTCGGATGTATCCCGATGAGACTGGTTTATGAATAGATGGATTAAAGTCATACATTGACAAGGTCGCTTTTATATTGTGTATAATATGTCGAAATGTATCGCGGTTTTGAAAACATGGTGTCTCTTTAGACCTGACTCATTTGGGTTTAAAATCAGCTGTTCATCAGAATGGTTAGCCATTGGAATGAAGACCAGGCTATTTAGTTATCTTTCTTGTCCTTAACATCTGTGACAAAAAATTTTTTTAACGAAATCTGATCGAAACGGGAGCGCTCCAAATTCTGTCCATTATAAATACACGATCTGGCCAAACTGTATTCCAAACGATTGTATCAACAAAATTTAGGTAGAACGTATTAACAAATTGCCGGATTTTAATTTATTGTGTCAATCGCTGCTATATTACTAACGAGAAAGAATCTTAACATGATGTCGACAATTATCCTGATTTTGGATACATAGTGTCTCTGTAAAACAACAAATCATTATTAGCGACAATATATATATTCTGTTTCTGTAAATATACAGTTTGCTTTGAAATGAAGTATGCCCAGATCAAAGTGATGATTGTACAGAAAGCTCTTTGCTTATTGGCTTTGAATCTGCACATGTAAAACTGATCACACTGCGAGCTCGTTCATATGTTTTGACTTTTCAAACTGCTGTGCACTCAATGACCAGTGACACGTTTTGCTCATCTTGCGTTTGTTGTAGATACATGAGCTGCTTTTTGTGTGCGAGAAATTATTGAAAGCCAAGAAGATTGATTTAGTGGTTTTGCTTTCACCATCAAAATAAAGATGAAGCGTGACCAGTTCGATGCGATGATTGTACAGTAGGGTTATTGTTTTTATGCTTTGCATCTGCACATGTAAAACTGATCACACTGCGAGCTCATTCATATGTTTTGACTTTTCAAACTGCTGTGCACTCAATGACCAGTGACCGTTTTGCTCATCTTGCGTTTGTTGTAGATACATGAGCTGCTTTTTGTGTGCGAGAAATTATTGAAAGCCAAGAAGATTGATTTAGCGGTTTTGCTTTCACCATCAAAATAAAGATGAAGCGTGACCAGTTCGATGCGATGATTGTACAGTAGGGTTATAGTTTTTATGCTTTGAATCTGCACATGTAAAACTGATCACACTGCGAGCTCATTCATATGTTTTGACTTTTCAAACTGCTGTGCACTGAATGACCAGTGACACGTTTTGCTCATCTTGCGTTTGTTGTAGATACATGAGCTGCTTTTTGTGTGCGAGAAATTATTGAAAGCCAAGAAGATTGATTTAGCGGTTTTGCTTTCACCATCAAAATAAAGATGAAGCGTGGCCAGTTCGATGCGATGATTGTACAGAAAGGTGGTTGTTTTTATGCACATGTAAAACTGATCACACTGCGAGCTCATTCATATGTTTTGACTTTTCAAACTGCTGTGCACTCAATGACCAGTGAGCGTTTTGCTCATTTTGCGTGTGCTGTAGATACATGAGCTGCTTTTTGTGTGCGAGAAATTATTGAAAGCCAAGAAGATTGATTTAGCGGTTTTGCTTTCACCATCAAAATAAAGATGAAGCGTGTCCAGTTCGATGCGATGATTGTACAGAAAGGTGATTGTTTTTATGCTTTGAATCTGCACCTGTAAAACTGATCACACTGCGAGCTCATTCATATGTTTTGACTTTTCAAACTGCTGTGCACTCAATGACCAGTGACACGTTTTGCTCATTTTGCGTGTGCTGTAGATACATGAGCTGCTTTTTGTGTGCGAGAAATTATTGAAAGCCAAGAAGATTGATTTAGCGGTTTTGCTTTCACCATCAAAATAAAGATGAAGCGTGTCCAGATCGATGCGATGAATGTAAAGAAAGGTGATTGTTTTTATGCTTTGAATCTGCACATGTAAAACTGATCACACTGCGAGCTCATTCATATGTTTTGAGATTTAAAACTGCTGTGAACTCAATGACCAGTGACACGTTTTGCTCATTTTGCGTGTGCTGTAGATACATGAGCTGCTTTTTGTGTGCGAGAAATTATTGAAAGCCAAGAAGATTGATTTAGCGGTTTTGCTTTCACCATCAAAATAAAGATGAAGCGTGGCAAGTTCGATGCGATGATTGTACAGAAGGGTGGTTGTTTTTATGCACATGTAAAACTGATCACACTGCGAGCTCATTCATATGTTTTGACTTTTCGAACTGCTGTGCACTGAATGACCAGTGACACGTTTTGCTCATTTTGCGTGCACTGTAGACACATGAACTGAATTATTGAAAACCAAGAAGATTTATTTAGTTGTTTTGCTTTCACCATCAAAATAAAGATGAAGGGTGGTCAGATCGATGCGTTTAATGTACAGAAAGGTGATTGTTTTTATGCTTTGAATCTGCAACTCTAAAACTGATCACACTGCGAGCTCATTCATATGTTTTGAGATTTAAAACTTTTGTGCACTCAATGAAGAGTGACACGTTTTGCTCATTTTGCGTGTGCTGTAGATACATGAGCTGCTTTTTGTGTGCGAGAAA
The DNA here is from genome assembly GCA_013407085.1 of Atriophallophorus winterbourni. Taxonomy (NCBI): domain Eukaryota; kingdom Metazoa; phylum Platyhelminthes; class Trematoda; order Plagiorchiida; family Microphallidae; genus Atriophallophorus; species Atriophallophorus winterbourni. The sequence continues at coordinate 25,190 of JACCGJ010016442.1, read as the reverse complement.
TTATTGAAAGCCAAGAAGATTGATTTAGCCGTTTTGTTTTCACCATCAAAATGAAGATGAAGCGTGGCCAGTTCGATGCGATGATTGTACAGAAAGGTGATTGTTTTATGCTTTGAATCTGCACATGTAAAACTGATCACACTGCGAGCTCATTCATATGTTTTGAGATTTAAAACTGCTGTGCACTCAATGACCAGTGACACGTTTTGCTCATTTTGCGTGTGCTGTAGATACATGAGCTGCTTTTTGAGTGCGAGAAATTATTGAAAGCCAAGAAGATTGATTTAGCGGTTTTGCTTTCACCATCAAAATAAAGAGGAAGCGTGTCCAGATCGATGCGATGAATGTACAGAAAGGTGATTGTTTTTATGCTTTGAATCTGCACCTGTAAAACTGATCACACTGCGAGCTCATTCATATGTTTCGAGATTTACAACTGCTGTGAACTCAATGACCAGTGACCCGTTTTGCTCATTTTGCGTGTGCTGTAGATACATGAGCTGCTTTTTGTGTGCGAGAAATTATTGAAAGCCAAGAAGATTGATTTAGCGGTTTTGCTTTCACCATCAAAATAAAGATGAAGCGTGGCCAGTTCGATGCGATGATTGTACAGAAGGGTGGTTGTTTTTATGCTTTGAATCTGCACCTCCAAAACTGATCACACTGCGAGCTCATTCATATGTTTTGACTTTTCAAACTGCTGTGCACTCAATGACCAGTGACACGTTTTGCTCATTTTGCGTGTGCTGTAGATACATGAACTGCTTTTTGTGTGCGAGAAATTATTGAAAGCCAAGAAGATTGATTTAGCGGTTTTGCTTTCACCATCAAAATAAAGATGAAGCGTGTCCAGTTCGATGCGATGATTGTACAGAAAGGTGGTTGTTTTTATGCTTTGAATCTGCACATGTAAAACTGATCACACTGCGAGCTCATTCATATGTTTTGACTTTTCAAACTGCTGTGCACTCAATGACCAGTGACACGTTTTGCTCATTTTGCGTGTGCTGTAGATACATGAGCTGCTTTTTGTGTGCGAGAAATTATTGAAAGCCAAGAAAATTGTTTTAGCGGTTTTGCTTCCACCATCAAAATAAAGATGAAGCGTGTTCAGATCGATGCGATGAATGTACAGAAAGGTGATTGTTTTTATGCTTTGAATCTGCACATGTAAAATTGATCACACTGCGAGCTCATTCATATTTTTTGAGATTTAAAACTGCTGTGAACTCAATGACCAGTGACACGTTTTGCTCATTTTGCGTGTGCTGTAGATACATGAGCTGCTTTTTGTGTGCGAGAAATTATTGAAAGCCAAGAAGATTGATTTAGCGGTTTTGCTTTCACCATCAAAAAAAAGATGAAGCGTGTCCAGTTCGATGCGATGATTGTACAGTAAGGTGGTTGTTTTATGCTTTGAATCTGCACCTCTAAAACTGATCACACTGCGAGCTGATTCATATGTTTTGACTTTTCAAACTGCTGTGAACTCAATGACCAGTGACACATTTTGCTCATTTTGCGTGTGCTGTAGAAACATGAACTGCTTTTTGTGTGCGAGAAATTATTGAAAGCCACGAAGATTGATTTAGCGGTTTGGCTTTCACCATCAAAATAAAGATGAAGCGTGGCCAGTTCGATGCGATGATTGTACAGAAAGGTGGTTGTTTTTATGCTTTGAATCTGCACATGTAAAACTGATCACACTGCGAGCTGATTCATGTTTTGACTTTTCAAACTGCTGTGCACTCAATGACCAGTGACACGTTTTGCTCATTTTGCGTGTGCTGTAGATACATGAACTGCTTTTTGTGTGCGAGAAATTATTGAAAGCCATGAAGATTGATTTAGCGGTTTTGCTTTCACCATCAAAAAAAAGATGAAGCGTGTCCAGTTCGATGCGATGATTGTACTGAAAGGTGGTTGTTTTTATGCTTTGAATCTGCACATGTAAAACTGATCACACTGCGAGCTGTTTCATATGTTTTGACTTTTCAAACTGCTGTGCACTCAATGACCAGTGACACGTTTTGCTCATTTTGCGTGTGCTGTAGATACATGAGCTGCTTTTTGTGTGCGAGAAATTATTGAAAGCCAAGAAGATTGATTTAGCGGTTTCGCGATCACTATCAAAATAAAGATGAAGCGTGGCCAGATCGATGCGCTGAATGTGCAGAAAGGTGATTGTTTTTATGCTTTGAATCTGCACCTCTAAAACTGATCACACTGCGAGCTCATTCATATGTTTTGAGATTTAAAACTGCTTTGAACTCAATGACCAGTGACACGTTTTGCTCATTTTGCGTGTGCTGTATATACATGAGCTGCTTTTTGTGTGCGAGAAATTATTGGAAGCCAAGAAGATTGATTTAGCCGTTTTGCTTTCACCATCAAAATAAAGATGAAGCTTGGCCAGTTCGATGCGATGATTGTACAGAAAGGTGGTTGTTTTTATGCTTTGAATCTGCACCTCTAAAACTGATCACACTGCGAGCTCATTCATATGTTTTGAGATTTAAAACTGCTGTGAACTCAATGACCAGTGACACGTTTTGCTCATTTTGGGTGTGCTGTAGATACATGATCTGCTTTTTGTATGCGAAAAATTATTGAAAGCCAAGAAAATTGATTTAGCGGTTTTGCTTCCACCATCAAAATAAAGATGAAGCGTGTCCAGAACGATGCGATGAATGTACAGAAAGGTGATTGTTATTATGCCTCGAATCTGCACCTCTAAAACTGATCACACTGCGAGCTCATCCATATGTGTTGACTTTTCAAACTGCTGTGCACTCAATGACCAGTGACGCGTTTTGCTCATTTTGCGTGCGCTGTAGACACATGAACTGCTTTTTGTGTGCGAGAAATTATTGAAAGCCAAGAAGATTGATTTAGCGGTTTTGCTTTCACCATCAAAATAAAGATGAAGCGTGGCCACTCCGATGCGATGATTGTACAGAAAGGTGGTTGTTTTTATGCTTTGAATCTGCACCTCTAAAACTGATCACACTGCGAGCTGATTCATATGTTTTGACTTCTCAAACTGCTGTGCACACAATGACCAGTGACACGTTTTGATCATTTTGCGTGTGCTGTAGATACATGAACTGCTTTTTGTGTGCGAGAAATTATTGAAAGCCAAGAAGATTGATTTATAGGTTTTGCTTTCACCATCAGAATAAAGATGAAGCCTGGCCAGTTCGATGCGATGATTGTACAGAAAGGTGGTTGTTTTTATGCTTTGAATCTGCACCTCTAAAACTGATCACACTGCGAGCTGATTCATATGTTTTGACTTTTCAAACTGCTGTGCACTCAATGACCAGTGACACGTTTTGCTCATTTTGCGTGTGCTGTAGATACATGAACTGCTTTTTGTGTGCGAGAAATTATTGAAAGCCAAGAAGATTGATTTAGCGGTTTTGCTTTCACCATCAAAATAAAGATGAAGCGTGGCCAGTTCGATGCGATGATTGTACAGAAAGGTGGTTGTTTTTATGCTTTGAATCTGCACCTCTAAAACTGATCACACTGCGAGCTGATTCATATGTTTTGACTTTTCAAACTGCTGTGAACTCAATGACCAGTGACACGTTTTGCTCATTTTGCGTGTGCTGTAGATACATGAACTGCTTTTTGTGTGCGAGAAATTATTGAAAGCCAAGAAGATTGATTTAGCGGTTTTGCTTTCACCATCAAAATAAAGATGAAGCGTGGCCAGTTCGATGCGATGATTGTACAGTAAGGTGGTTGTTTTATGCTTTGAATCTGCACCTCTAAAACTGATCACACTGCGAGCTGATTCATATGTTTTGACTTTTCAAACTGCTGTGCACTCAATGACCAGTGACACGTTTTGCTCATTTTGCGTGTGCTGTAGATACATGAACTGCTTTTTGTGTGCGAGAAATTATTGAAAGCCAAGAAGATTGATTTAGCGGTTTTGCTTTCACCATCAAAATAAAGATGAAGCGTGTCCAGTTCGATGCGATGATTGTACAGTAAGGTGGTTGTTTTATGCTTTGAATCTGCACATGTAAAACTGATCACACTGCGAGCTGATTCATGTTTTGACTTTTCAAACTGCTGTGCACTCAATGACCAGTGACACGTTTTGCTCATTTTGCGTGTGCTGTAGAAACATGAACTGCTTTTTGTGTGCGAGAAATTATTGAAAGCCAAGAAGATTGATTTAGCGGTTTTGCTTTCACCATCAAAATAAAGATGAAGCGTGTCCAGTTCGATGCGATGATTGTACAGTAAGGTGGTTGTTTTTATGCTTTGAATCTGCACTCTAAAACTGATCACACTGCGAGCTGATTCATCTGTTTTGACTTTTCAAACTGCTGTGCCCTCAATGACTTCTGATGCGTTTTACAAATTTTGCGTGTGCTGTAGATACATAAACTGCTTTTTGTGTGCGAGAAATTATTGAAAGTCAAGAAGATTGATTTAGCGGTTTTGCTTTCACCATCAAACCAAAGATATAGGATACGCGGGTGTCATTCACGTTTGCATGAAAAGGATGGGTTTTGATTTGCTGAATACTTTCAGCATCTACTGTCAACAAACTACACACATCGTTTGTTTAATAGTGCTTTTTTGGATTTCTGAAGTATATGTCGATAACATTGTAGAATATTTTTCATTTTTGTAAGATCATGGTGCTGAGCTCTCATTATATATCTGCTAGCAATTTTGTTTGTTTGTTGGCTTCCTATATTTAGCTCTGAATGCACGCGATTATTGCCCATTTAATACACATCCGTCTGCACATGTCGATCGAACTTCCTCAGTAAAGTTTACGCGTACACATTTTTTTAACTGCATTTCAAATGTTTCGTACTTTAACCGTTCGCGATAAGATTGAAGATGCAACGGATGCAACAGCAATGTATTTTATTTAGTATTATTTTGTGCCTATTATTGCTGATTGTAGAGTGAACTATTTTTTACAACCGTGTTTTTCAAAGAAACCATATTTATAATAAAAGGTTTATTATCGCCAGATAATAAACAATATTCTAGCTACCTTGCGCAAGTTTGTGTATGACTTTATTCTATTTATTCATAAACCAGTTTGGTTGAAATACATTCGCGTAGCATGTGTTCAAATGTCCACAACACCAAACTCCGTCAAAACTTAAGATCACTGATTGTGAAATGACCTAATAGGTAACTCGGTATTTCGGAAGGTTCGATATTCAAAGTATTGCATTTGATCGAATACATTCCGAAAAACATAAGGAGATGTACATTCTACACCCTTAGCGAACAATACGCAATTCGTGAATGATCCACTCAACGGAATCAATGCAGGTGGATCTAGTTCTACATATTATCATTTCTACCAAAGAGATTGTTTCGTAGTGCATTGTTGTGTATGCGCCGGTCAGATATAGCTTAAAATGTATGAGGAGACCGGTTACTGTTAATTAAGGTCAAACGTTCGCATCCATGACGCAATGCACCTCGAACTGCCACGGTGCGGCACTTTTCTTGAATCAGCCTCGCGTTTTCGTTCGTACATTCATACATATATACTAGATTGTGCGAGCGATTGAAGTATATGACCATCGCATTACCGTAAGATTCATTCTCCTTAGTAATATAGCAGCGTTTGACTCAATAAATTTAAAATCTTTCTATTTGTGAATACATAAAGGTTAACGTTTGTTGATGCAATTGGTTGGAATACAATTGGGACCGATCGTGTATTTACAATGGACGCGCTTCTGTTTCGAACAGATTTCGAATATATTTTCTCTTCTGTCACAGAAGGGTCAGTATGCCTAACTAGCCTGCTCTTCGCCGACTTGGTTCAAAATTATGATGAACAAACTATTGTTAACCTAAATAAGTCAGGTCTAAATATAAATAACATAAATGATAGAATAGAACTGGGTGTTGAATACTCAAGGATAACGACGCTGATAAAACATCAAAATATCCGCCGTGAAGAACATATCAGTCGAGTCGCGCGTTTGTGAACGGCTAAACGTTCTATACAGGTTTCAAAATAAATCATATTGAGACAACCTGAAACAATTGTTGTACATTTTTGCCCAGGATTTTGTCGCCACGCTTGATTATGTAGAACATTTCAGATTGCGACCGCTCTTCAAGGTCTTAGAAGTTTTCATATTTGAGAACAAGTTTGTTTCTGATGACTATTTTTTTTAGCTAGAGACATTGATCAAGATTGCGAATTTCCTATGTTTATAAGGTTAGGCTTGTATGCCAACTGTTGTATAGGGTTCGTACAACGGACCACGATGTTCAGACACAGAATCACAAAGTGATTCTTAGTCAAAGCACTCAAGGCGCTTATGGATGACCAAAGTAATGTGTTGCTCACATCCCAATCCCTCACACACCAATAACGGTTCCTGACACTTTGCCGTCATCAGGTGGAGAAAGTAAGATCAGTTTCACTGAGCCTTCAAACAGTGGATTAAAGGTAAACAAGGTTATGCTTGTATGCCAACTGTTATATAGGGTTCGTACAACGAACCACGGTGTTCAGACACAGGATCACAGAGTCATTGTTGGTCAAAGCACCCGAGCCGCTTATGGATGACCAAATTAATGTGTTGCTCACATCATCATCCATTACACACCACTACCGGTTTCTGGCTGTTTGCCGTCGTCAAGTGGAGACAGTAAGATCAGGTTCAGTGAGACTCGAAACAGTGGATTAAAGGTCAAAAAGGTCATGCTTGTATGCCAACTGTTATATAGGGTTCGTACAACGAAGCACGATGTCCAGACACAGAATCACAAAGTGATTCTTGGTCAATGCACACAAGGCGCTTAAGGATGACCAAGGTAATGTGTTCCTCACAACCCATTCCCTACACACCACTACAAGTTTCTGGCTGTTTTCCGTCGTCAGGTGGGGACAGTAAGATCAGGTTCAGTGAGCTTTGAAACAGTGGATCAAAGGTAAACAAGGTTATACTTGTATGCCAACTGTTATATAGGGTTCGTACAACGAATCACGATGTTCAGACACAGAATCACGAAGTGATTCTTGGTCAAAGCACTCAAGGCGCTTAAGAATGACCAAGGTAATGTGTTCCTCACAACCCATTCCCTACACACCACTACCGGTTTCTGGCTGTTTTCCGTCGTCAGGGGGAGACAGTAAGATCAGGTTCAGTGAGCCTTGAAACAGTGGATTAAAGGTAAACAAGATTATACTTGTATGCCAACTGTTATATAGGGTTCGTACAACGAACCACGATGTTCAGACACAGAATCACAAAGTGATTCTTGGTCAAAGCACTCAAAGCGCTTATGGAAGACTAAAGTAATGTGTTGCTCACATCCCCATCCCTTACACACCACTACCCGTTTCTGGCTGTTTGCCGTCGTCAGGTGGAGACAGTAAATCAGCTTTAGTGAGCCTTGAAACAGTGGAATAAAAGTAAACAAGGTTATGCTTGTATGCCAACTGTTATATAGGGTTCGTACAACGAAGCACGATGTTTAGACACAGAATCACAAAGTGATTCTTGGTCGAAGCACTCAAGGCGCTTATGCTTGACCAAAGTAATGTGTTGCTCACATCTCCATCCCCTAACCACCACTACCGGTGTTGGGGGTTTGCCGTCGTCGGTTCAGAACGTACCAGATCATGTTCAGTGAGGCCTCGAATCGGTGTGGATTTAAAACTATAACAAAGTTAATTCTTGGTTATGCTTGTATGCCAACTGTTATATAGGGTTCGTACAACGAAGCACGATGTTTAGACACAGAATCACAAAGTGATTCTTGGTCGAAGCACTCAAGGCGCGTATGGATTACCAAAGTAATGTGTTGCTCACATCCCCATCGCTAACACACCACTAACGGTTTCTAGCTTTTTGCCGTCGTCAGGTGGAGACAGTAAGATCAGTTTCATTGAGCCTTGAAACAGTGGATTAGAGGCAAACAAGGTTATGATTGTATGCCAACTGTTACATAGGGTTCGTACATCGAACCACAATGTTTAGACACAGAATCACATAGTGATTCTTGGTCAAAGCACTCAAGGCGCTTATGGATGACCAAAGTAATGTGTTGCTCACATCCCCATCGCTAACACACCACTAACGGTTTCTAGCTGTTTGCCGTCGCCAGGTGGAGACAGTAAGATCAGGTTCAGTGAGCCTTGAAACAGTGGATCAGAGGTAAACAAGGTTATGATTGTATGTTAACTGTTATATACGGTTCGTACAACGAACCACGATGTTCAGACACAGAATCACAAAGTGATTCTTCGTCAAAGCACTCTAGGTTCTTATGCTGGACCAAAGTAACTTGTTTCTCACATCCCCATCCGTTACACACCACTACCGGTTTCTGACTGTTTGCCGTCTTCATGTGGAGAAAGTAAATCAGTCTTAGTGAGCCTTGAAACAGTGGAATAAAGGTAAACAAGGTTATGCTTGTATGCCAACTGTTATATAGGGTTCGTACAACGAAGCACGATGTATAGACACAGAATCACAAAGTGATTCTTGGTCGAAGCACTCAAGGCGCTTATGCTTGACCAAAGTAATGTGTTGCTCACGTCCCCATCCCCTAACACACCAGTACCGGTTTCTGGCTGTTTGCCGTCGTCAGGTTGAGACAGTAAGATCAGGTTCAGTTAGCCTCGAAACGGTGGATTAAAAGTAAACAAGGTTATTCTTCTATGCTAACTGTTATATAGGGTTATTACAACGAACCACGATGTTCAGACACAGAATCACAAAGTGATTCTTTTTCAAAGCACTCGAGGCGCTTATGGATGACCAAACTAATGTGTTGCTCACATCCCCATCCCTGATATACCACTATCGGTTTCTGGCTGTTTGCCGTCGTCAGGTGGAGACAGTAAGATCAGTTTCATTGAGCCTTGAAACAGTGGACTAAAGGTAAACAAGGTTATGCTTGTATACCAACTGTTATATGGGGTTCGTACAACGAACCACGATTTTTAGACACAGAATCACAAAGTGATTCTTGGTCAAAGCAATCGAGGCGCTCATCGATGACCAAAGTTATGTGTTGCTCACAACCTATCCCTGACATACCACTACCGGTTTCTGGCTGTTTGCCGTCGTCAGGTGGAGACAGTAAGATCAGTTTTAGTGAGGCTTGAAACAGTGGAACAAAGGTAAACAAGGTTATGCTTGTATGCCAACTGTTACATACGGTTCGTACAACGAAGCACGATGTTTAGACACAGAATCACAAAGTGATTCTTGGTCGAAGCAATCAAGTCGCTTATGGATTACCAAAGTAATGTGGTGCTCACATATCCATCCCTAACAAACCACTTCCGGTTTCTGGCTGTTTGCTGTCGTAAGGTGTAGACAGTAAGATCAGGTTCAGTGAGCCTTCAAACAGTGGATTAGATGTGAAGAAGGTTATGCTTGTATGTTAACTGTTATATAGGGTTCGTACAACGAACCACGATGTTCAGAAACAGAATCACAAAGTGATTCTTTGTCAAAGCACTCAAGGCGCTTATGGATGACTAAAGTAATGTGTTGCTCACATCCCATTCTCTAACACACCACTACCGGTTTCTGGCTGTTTGCCGTCGTCAGGTGGAGACAGTAAGATCAGGTTCAGTGAACCTTGAAACAGTGGATTAGAGGTAAACAAGGTTATGCTTGTATGCTAACTGTTATATACGGTTCGTACAAAGAACCACGATGTTCAGACACAGAATCACAAAGTGATTCTTTGTCAAAGCACTCAAGGCGCTTATGGATGACCAAAGTAATGTGTTGCTCACATCCCCATCCATTACACACCACTACCGGTTTCTGGCTGTTTGCCGTCGTCAGGTGGAGACAGTAAATCAGTTTTACTGAGCCTTGACACAGTGGAATAAAGGAAAACAAGGTTATGCTTGTATGCCAACTGTTATTTACGGTTCGTACAACGAAGCACGATGTTTAGACACAGAATCACAAAGTGATTCTTGGTCGAAGCACTGAAGGCGCTTATGCTTGACCAAAGTAATGTGTTGCTCACATCCCCATCCCCTAACACACCACTACCGGTTTTTGGCTGTTTGCCGTCGTCAGGTTGAGACAGTAAGATCATGTTCAGTGAACCTCGAAACGGTGGATTTAAACTAAACAAACTAATTCTTGTATGCTAACTGTTATATAGGGTTCGTACAACGAGCCACGATGTTTAGATACAGAATCACAAAGTGATTCTTGGTCAAAGCACTCAAGGCGCTTATGGAAGACCAAACTAATGTGTTGCTCAAATCCCCATCCCTGACACACCACTACCGGTTTCTGGCTGTTTGCCGTCGTAGGGTGGAGACAGTAAGATCAGTTTCATTGAGCCTTGAAACAGTGGATTAAAGGTATACAAGGTTATGCTTGTATGCTAACTGTTATATAGGGTTCGTACAACGAACCGCGATGTTTAGACACAGAATCACAAAGTGATTCTTGGTCAAAGCAATCGAGGCGCTTATCGATGACCAAAGTTATGTGTTGCTCACAACCCATCCCTGACATACCACTACCGGTTTCTGGCTGTTTGATGTCGTCAGGTTGAGACAGTAAGATCAGGTTCAGTGAGCCTTCAAACAGTGTATTAGATGTAAAGAAGTTTATGCTTGTATGTTAACTGTTATATAGGGTTCGAACAACGAACCACGATGTCCAGACACAGAATCACAAAGTGATTCTTGGTCAAAGCACTCAAGGCGCTTGTGGATGACCAAAGTAATGTGTTGCTCACATCCCCATCCCTTACACACCACTACCGGTTTCTGGCTGTTTGCGGTCGTCAGGTGGAGACAGTAAGATCAGGTTCAGTGAGCCTTGAAACAGTGGATTAAAGGTAAACAAGATTATACTTGTATGCCAACTGTTATATAGGGTTCGTACAACGAACCACGATGTTCAGACACGGAATCACAAAGTGATTCTTGGTCAAGCACTCGCGGCGCTTATGGATGACCAAAGTAATGTGTTGCTCACATCCCCATCCCTTACACACCACTACCGGTTTCAGGCTGTTTGCCATCGTCAGGTGGAGACAGTAAGATCAGGTTCAGTGAGCCTTGAAACAGTGGATTAAAGGTAAACAAGGTTATGCTTGTATGCCAACTGTTATATAGGGTTCGTACAACGAACCACGATGTTCAGACACAGAATCACAAAGTGATTCTTGGTCGAAGCACTCAAGGCGCTTATGCTTGACCAAAGTAATGTGTTGCTCACATCTCCATTTCTTTCACACCACTATCGGTTTCTGGCTGTTTGCCGTCGTAGGGTGGAGACAGTAAGATCAGTTTCATTGAGCCTTGAAACAGTGGATTAAAGGTAAACGAGGTTATGCTTGTATGCTAACTGTTATATAGGGTTCGTACAACGAACCGCGATGTTTAGACACAGAATCACAATGTGATTCTTCGTCAAAGCAATCGAGGCGCTTATCGATGACCAAAGTTATGTGTTGCTCACAACCCATCCCTGACATACCACTACCGGTTTCTGGCTGTTTGCCGTCGTCAGGTGGAGACAGTAAGATCAGTTTTAGTGAGCCTTGAAAAAGTGGAATAAAGGTAAATAAGGTTATGCTTGTATGTTATCTGTTATATACGGTTCGTACAACGAACCACGATGTTCAGACACAGAATCACAAAGTGATTCTTGGTCAAAGCACTCAAGGCGCTTGAGGATGACAAAAGTTATGTGTTGCTCGCATCCCAATCCCTTACACACCAATACCGGTTTCTGGCTGTTTGCCGTCATCAGGTTGAGACAGTAAGATCGGGTTCAGTGAGCGCTGAAACAGTGGATTAGAGGTAAACAAGGTTATGCTTGTATGCCAACTGGTACATAGGGTTCGTACAACGAATCACGATGTTCAGACACAGAATCACAAAGTGATTCTTGGTCAAACCACTCAAGGTGCTTATGCTTGACAAAAGTAATGTGTTTCTCAAATCCCCATCCCTTACACACCGCTACCGGTTTCTGGCTGTTTGCCGTCGTCAGGTTGAGACAGTAAGATCAGGTTCAGTTAGCCTCGAAACGGTGGAGTAAAAGTAAACAAGGTTATTCTTGTATGCTAACTGTTATATAGGGTTGTTACAACGAACCACGATATTCAGACACAGAATCACAAAGTGATTCTTTTTCAAAGCACTCGAGGCGCTTATGGATGACCAAACTAATGTGTTGCTCACATCCCCATCACTGATATACCACTATCGGTTTCTGGCTGTTTGCCGTCGTCAGGTGGAGACAGTAAGATCAGTTTCATTGAGCCTTGAAACAGTGGATTAAAGGTAAACAAGGTTATGCTTGTATACCAACTGTTATATAGGGTTCGTACAACGAACCACGATTTTTAGACACAGAATCACAAAGTGATTCTTGGTCAAAGCAATCGAGGCGCTCATCGATGACCAAAGTTATGTGTTGCTCACAACCTATCCCTGACATACCACTACCGGTTTCTGGCTGTTTGCCGTCGTCAGGTGGAGACAGTAAGATCAGTTTTAGTGAGGCTTGAAACAGTGGAACAAAGGTAAACAAGGTTATGCTTGTATGCCAACTGTTACATACGGTTCGTACAACGAAGCACGATGTTTAGACACAGAATCACAAAGTGATTCTTGGTCGAAGCAATCAAGTCGCTTATGGATTACCAAAGTAATGTGGTGCTCACATATCCATCCCTAACAAACCACTTCCGGTTTCTGGCTGTTTGCTGTCGTAAGGTGTAGACAGTAAGATCAGGTTCAGTGAGCCTTCAAACAGTGGATTAGATGTGAAGAAGGTTATGCTTGTATGTTAACTGTTATATAGGGTTCGTACAACGAACCACGATGTTCAGAAACAGAATCACAAAGTGATTCTTTGTCAAAGCACTCAAGGCGCTTATGGATGACTAAAGTAATGTGTTGCTCACATCCCATTCTCTAACACACCACTACCGGTTTCTGGCTGTTTGCCGTCGTCAGGTGGAGACAGTAAGATCAGGTTCAGTGAACCTTGAAACAGTGGATTAGAGGTAAACAAGGTTATGCTTGTATGTTAACTGTTATATACGGTTCGTACAAAGAACCACGATGTTCAGACACAGAATCACAAAGTGATTCTTTGTCAAAGCACTCAAGGCGCTTATGGATTACCAAAGTAATGTGTTGCTCACATCCCCATCCATTACACACCACTACCGGTTTCTGGCTGTTTGCGGTCGTCAGGTGGAGACAGTAAATCAGTTTTAGTGAGCCTTGAAACAGTGGAATAAATGCAAACAAGGTTATGCTTGTATGCCAACTGTTATATAGGGTTCGTACAACAAGCCACGATTTTTAGACACAGAATCACAAAGTGATTCTTGGTCGAGATCACGGCAGGCGCTATTATGCCTTGACCCAAGTAATGTTTGCTCACATCCCCATCCCCTAACCCACTACCGGTTTTTTTTCCGCTGTTTGCCGTCGTCAGGTTGAGACAGTAATTCACATTTTTCACGTGACCTCGAACGGTGGATTTAAAAACTAACAAAGTCGTTCTTGTATCTAACTGTATATAGGGTTCGTACAACGAGCCACGATGTTTTCGACAGCGAATCACATAGTGATCTTGTCCGAAAGCACTCAGAGTTAGCGCTTTATTGGAAGACCACACCATTTGTGTCTCAAGTTCCCCATCCCTGACATACCACTACCGGTTTCTGGCTGTTTGCCGTCGTGAGGTGGAGACAGTAAGATCAGTTTCATTGAGCCTTGAAACAGTGGAATAAAGGTAAACAAGGTTATGCTTGTATGCCAACTGTTATATAGGGTTCGTACAACGAAGCACGATGTTTAGACACAGAATCACAAAGTGATTCTTGGTCGAAGCACTCAAGGCGCTTATGCTTGACCAAAGTAATGTGTTGCTCACATCCCCATCCCCTAACACACCACTACCGGTTTTCGGCTGTTTGCCGTCGTCAGGTTGAGACAGTAATATCATGTTCAGTGAGCCTCGAAACGGTGGATTTAAACTAAACAAAGTAGTTCTTGTATGCTAACTGTTATATAGGGTTCGTACAACGAGCCACGATGTTTCGACACAGAATCACATAGTGATTCTTGGTCAAAGCACTCAGGGCGCTTATGGAAGACCAAACTAATGTGTTGCTCAATTCCCCATCCCTGACATACCACTACCGGTTTCTGGCTGTTTGCCGTCGTCAGGTGGAGACAGTAAATCAGTTTTACTGAGCCTTGACACAGTGGAATAAAGGTAAACAAGGTTATGCTTGTATGCCAACTGTTATTTACGGTTCGTACAACGAAGCACGATGTTTAGACACAGAATCACAAAGTGATTCTTGGTCGAAGCACTCAAGGCGCTTATGCTTGACCAAAGTAATGTGTTGCTCACATCTCCATTTCTTACACACCACTACCGGTTTCTGGCTGTTTGCCGTCGTAGGGTGGAGACAGTAAGATCAGTTTCATTGAGCCTTGAAACAGTGGATTAAAGGTAAACAATGTTATGTTTGTATGCTAACTGTTATACAGGGTTCGTACAACGAACCGCGATGTTTAGACACAGAATCACAATGTGATTCTTGGTCAAAGCAATCGAGGCGCTTATCGATGACCAAAGTTATATGTTGCTCACAACCCATCCCTGACATACCACTACCGGTTTCTGGCTGTTTGCCGTCGTCAGGTGGAGACAGTAAGATCAGTTTTAGTGAGCCTTGAAAAAGTGGAATAAAGGTAAACAAGGTTATGCTTGTATGCCAACTGTTATATAGGGTTCGTACAACGAAGCACGATGTTTAGACACAGAATCACAAAGTGATTCTTCGTCGAAGCACTCAAGGCGCTTATGGATTACCAAAGTAATGTGTTGCTCACATCCCCATCCCTAACACACCACTACCGGTTTCTGGCTGTTTGCCGTCGTCAGGTTGAGACAGTAAGATCATGTTCAGTGAGCCTTCAAAAAGTGGATTAGATGTAAAGAAGGTTATGCTTGTATGTTAACTGTTATATAGGGTTCGTACAACGAACCACGATGTTCAGACACAGAATCACAAAGTGATTCTTGGTCAAAGCACTCGAGGCGCTTATGGAAGACCAAACTAATGTGTTGCTCAAATCCCCATCCCTGACTTACCACTACCGGTTTCTGTCTGTTTGCCGTCGTCAGGTGGAGACAGTAAGATCAGTTTCATTGAGCCTTGGAACAGTGGATTAAAGGTAAACAAGGTTATGCTTGTATGGTAACTGTTATATAGGGTTCGTACAACGAACCACGATGTTTAGACACAGAATCACAAAGTGATTCTTGGTCAAAGCAATCGAGGCGCTTATCGATGACCAAATTTATGTGTGGCTCACAACCCATCCCTGACATACCACTACCGGTTTCTGGCTGTTTGCCGTCGTCAGGTGGAGACAGTAAGATCAGTTTCATTGAGCCTTGAAACAGTGGAATAAAGGTAAACAAGGTTATGCTTGTATGCCAACTGTTATATAGGGTTCGTACAACGAAGCACGATGTTTAGACACAGAATCACAAAGTGATTCTTGGTCGAAGCACTCAAGGCGCTTATGGATGACCAAAGTAATGTGTTGCTCACATCCCCATCCCTAACAAACCACTACCGGTTTCTGGCTGTTTGCCGTCTTAAGGTGGAGACATTAAGAACAGGTTCAGTGAGGCTTCAAACAGTGGATTAGATGTAGAGAAGGTTATGCTTGTATGTTAACTGTTATATAGGGTTCGTACAACGAACCACGATGTTCAGACACAGAATCACAAAGTGATTCTTGGTCAAAGCACTCAAGGCGCTTATGGAAGACTAAAGTAATGTGTTGCTCACATCCATATCCCTTACACACCACTACCCGTTTCTGGCTGTTTGCCGTCGTCAGGTGGAGACAGTAAATCAGTTTTAGTGAGCCTTGAAACAGTGGAATAAAGGTAAACAAGGTTATGCTTGTATGCCAAATGTTATATAGGGTTCGTACAACGAAGCACGATGTTTAGACACAGAATCACAAAGTTATCCTAGGTCAAAGAACTCAAGGCGCTTATGGATGAACAAAGTAATGTGTTCCTCACATCCCCATCCCTTACACACCACTACCGGTTCCTGGCTGTTTGCCGGCGTCAGGTGGAGACAGTAAGATCAGGTTCAGTGAGCTTCGAAACAGTGGATTAAAGGTAAACAAGGTTATGCTTCTATGCCAACTGTTATATAGGGTTCGTACAACGAACCACGATGTTCAGTCACAGAATCACAAAGTGATTCTTGGTCAAAGCACTCAAGGCGCCTATGGATGACCAAAGTAATGTGTTGCTCACATCCCCATCTACTACACACCACTACCGGTTTCAGCCTGTTTGCCGGCGTCAGGTGGAGACAGTAAGATCAGGTTCAGTGAGCTTCGAAACAGTGGATTAAAGTTAAACAAGGTTATGCTTCTATGCCAACTGTTATACAGCCAGGGACAACGAACCACGATGTTCAGACACAGAATCACAAAGTGATTCTTGGTCAAAGCAATCAAGGCGCTTGAGGATGAACAAAGTAATGTGTTGCTCAAATCCACATCTATTACACACCACTACCGGTTTCTGGCTGTTCGTCGTCGTAAGGTGGAGACAGTAAGATCAGGTTAAGTGAGCCTTGGAACAGTGGATTAGAGGTGATTGTTTTTATGATTTGAATATGCACCTCTAAAACTGATCACACTGCGAGCTGTTTCATATGTTTTGACTTTTCAAACTGCTGTGCACTCAATGACCAGTGACACGTTTTGCTCATTTTGCGTGTGCTGTAGATACATGAACTGCTTTTTGTGTGCGAGAAATTATTGAAAGCCACGAAGATTGATTTAGCGGTTTGGCTTTCACCATCAAAATAAAGATGAAGCGTGGCCAGTTCGATGCGATGATTGTACAGAAAGGTGGTTGTTTTTATGCTTTGAATCTGCACATGTAAAACTGATCACACTGCGAGGTGATTCATGTTTTGACTTTTCAAACTGCTGTGCACTCAATGACCAGTGACACGTTTTGCTCATTTTGCGTGTGCTGTAGATACATGAACTGCTTTTTGTGTGCGAGAAATTATTGAAAGCCAAGAAGATTGATTTAGCGGTTTTGCTTTCACCATCAAAAAAAGATGAAGTGTGTCCAGTTCGATGCGATGATTGTACAGTAAGGTGGTTGTTTTATGCTTTGAATCTGCACATGTAAAACTGATCACACTGCGAGCTGATTCATATGTTTTGACTTTTCAAACTGCTGTGCACTCAATGACCAGTGACACGTTTTGCTCATTTTGCGTGTGCTGTAGATACATGAACTGCTTTTTGTGTGCGAGAAATTATTGAAACTCAATAAGATTGATTTAGCGGTTTTGCTTTCACCATCAAAATAAAGATGAAGCGTGGCCAGTTCAATGCGATGATTGTATAGTAAGGTGGTTGTTTTTATGCTTTGAATCTGCACCTCTAAAACTGATCACACTGCGAGCTCATTCATATGTTTTGACTTTTCAAACTGCTGTGCACTCAATGACCAGTGACACGTTTTGCTCATTTTGCGTGCGCTGTAGTCACATGAACTGCTTTTTGTGTGCGAGAAATTATTGAAAGCCAAGAAGATTGATTTAGCGGTTTTGCTTTCACCATCAAAATAAAGATGAAGCGTGGTCAGTTCGATGCGATGATTGTACAGTAAGGTGGGTGTTTTTATGCTTTGAATCTGCACCTCTAAAACTGATCACACTGCGAGCTCATTCATATGTTTTGACTTTTCAAACTGCTGTGCACTCAATGACCAGTGACACGTTTTGCTCATTTTGCGTGCGCTGTAGATACATGAACTGCTTTTTGTGTGCGAGAAATTATTGAAAGCCAAGAAGATTGATTTAACGGTTTTGCTTTCACCATCAAAATAAAGATGAAGCTGTCCAGTTCGATGTGATGATTGTACAGTAAGGTGGTTGTTTTTATGCTTTGAATCTGCACCTCTTAAACTGATCACACTGCGAGCTCATTCATATGTTTTGAATTTTCAAACTGCTGTGCACTCAATGACTTCAGATGCGTTTTACAAATTTTGCGTGCGCTGTAGACACATGAACTGCATTTTGTGTGCGAGAATTTATTGAAAGCCAAGAAGATTTATTTAGCGGTTTTGCTTTCACCATCAAAATAAAGTTGAAGCGTGCCCAGTTCGGTGCGATGATTGTACAGTAAGGTGGTTGTTTTTATGCTTTGAATATGCACCTCTAAAACTGATCACATTGCGAGCTCATTCATATGTTTTGACTTTTCAAACTGCTGTGCACTCAATGACTTGTGATGCGTTTTACAAGTTTTGTTAGCGCTGTAGACACATGAACTGCTTTTTGTGTGCGAGAAATTATTGAAAGCCAAGATGATTGATTTAGCGGTTTTGCTTTCACCAATAAATAAAGATGGTGCCCGAATTTTCTGAAACGTCAAGCAAAATAATACTCCTTGGTGCTGTTTGATCCCGCCTATTCGGTGCTTTTGACCTTTCCCACCAAGGTACGTCAGCATATATACGGTTGGGTAGGTCACTTTGCGTTCGGAGCAAATACGAATTTAGTAGGACATTTTCCATGTCCTTTTCGTTGGCGAAAGTGATTTTAAGGAAACGTGGTTTATCTTGATTCGGGGATTTCGTATGATGAGTTAATCGAGTTACCGACACGGGGTGTATACTGTCTAGGCCGATTCGATTACAAACGACGAACCAGTTTTCACGGTCATGCTTTTGCCTTTCTTGAAAGAGCGTCACCTCTGACTCAGGAATATTTGTGCATATTACACTTAAATTTTTTATGCGTTTTATCGAATTTTTCTGCTCCCTGTGATATGGAACCGTTTTGCTCTGAACTTCCTCTTTTGCTTGAGGTTTAGGGCTCAATTCGAACGCCAAACACTTATCACCTTTAGACACCATCTGGGCGAATGTTAGCTTGCTGGAATGAGACGCGTTCACTTGGAGCTCTTTGGACGTAACCCCTGAGTCTGGAATCGATGGTACATTATTGACTTTTTTCAACAGTTCCGTCGATTGATGAAGTTCAGATTGCTTTTGTTATCTTGAGCATCATCTACTTCGGGTTGAATTGCTGGGGCAATTTTATCCATCAATAGTGTTTTAAGCCTTTCCTCAATTATTCGATAATTATTTTCTAAAATTTCTAACCGAGGCTCAAGCCTTGCCTCATAGGCAGCGTTGTGTGGATTGTCGCTAGACTGTTTGCTTCGACATGAAGTGCATATGTAACATACACTGGGGAAATCCACGTTGATGATAATCGATGCCACTTCCTCTGTTAGGGCTTTATC
Source organism: Atriophallophorus winterbourni (assembly GCA_013407085.1). Taxonomy (NCBI): domain Eukaryota; kingdom Metazoa; phylum Platyhelminthes; class Trematoda; order Plagiorchiida; family Microphallidae; genus Atriophallophorus; species Atriophallophorus winterbourni. The sequence goes on along the minus strand of JACCGJ010016442.1, from coordinate 5,824 downwards.
ACAATTGACATGTATTTTACTCAGGCAGCCGAAACATTTAACGACATGAGATCTAGCGCTTACCCCTTTGTTGCAAATTTTGCACACATCACGTGCAGTCTTCTTTGTTTGGGTTTTCGGGGTCAACCTGCGTGTCATTGTTTCAATCCGGTGACGGGTGACTCAGTGCAGTTATTGATCGATCGATAACTAGCGGTGGAGTGAATGCGTTGGATCGGAGTTAAGTGATCCAAAGGATGAAAAGCGAACGAGGTAGGATAGAACTGTTGCGATTTCACTATCTTCGATCTCACAGATTTCAAAAGAATATCGATCGATTCGGAGTGATTTGCTCTTCTCGACGGTATTTGAACAGAAACACTATTCCAAAGTACCGGGTCTGTTGCACGCGTGGGTAATTTGGGTTATAATTCGAAAATTTGGATTTTCAAGGATTCAACTTTCGCGAACTTGAAACTGGTATAATCCAAACGAGGGAATTGAGACGAGTTCAATGATATCTGAACCGTTCAGTTCAGAAGAGCGAGTGAGGAAATAGATCCAAAAGTATGAGAGCACAGATTTATGCGACCGCATAAATCTCACTAAGAGCGTGAGCGATTGAGGAATGTGACCATCGCATTACCTTTAGTAATATAGCAGCGTGTGTCTCAATAAATTAAAATCTTCCTATTTGTGAATACGTAAAGGATAACGTTTGTTGATACAATTGGTTGGAATACAATTGAGACCGATCGTGTATTTACAATGGACGCGCTTCCGTTTCGAACAGATTTCGAATATATTTTCTCTTCTGTCACAGAAGGGTCAGTATACCTAACTAGCCTGCTCTTCGCCGACTTGGTTCAAGATTATGATGAACAAACTATTGTTAACCTAAATAAGTCAGGTCTAAATATAAATAACATATATGATAGAATAGAACTGGGTGTATATGAATGTTGATCACTCAAGGATAACGACGCTGATAAAACATCAAAATATCCGCCGTGAAGAACATATCAGTCGAGTCGCGCGTTTGTGAACGGCTAAACATTGTAGACAGGTTTCAAAGTAAATCATATTCAGACAACCTGGAACAATTATTGTACAGTTTTGCCCAGGATTTTGTCGCCACGCTTGAATATGTAGAACATTTCAGATTGCGACCGATCTTCAAGGTATTAGAAGTTTTCATATTTAAGAACGGGTTTGTTTCTGATGACTAGTTTTTTAGCAAGTGACATTGATCAGGATTGCGAATTTCGTATGTTTATTTTATCACCAAACACAATAATATTAATGTCGTTTTGTAATTGTTAAAGTATCGTGCATATCCGGAATAGTATGGTCCCCATCACACTGTATTTTCGAACACTGTTAATGAGATCGATTTGCTTTCATACTATGACATCCACCTAAACACAGATGAATCTGCTGCTAAGGTTATTACAAAACTATTCTTAAATTTTTCTAGCAAAACAGTGTTTCAGTAGCTCGTTCAAGTGTAATTTATTTTTGACTCTGTCAAATGCGCTATAAATATCGCGGTTGCATGGAGAAATACAGCCACCTGCATCTACACAACTCCACCAATCATCTGAGATTATCACCAAGATTGTTAGAGATTTACGATTTCCTATAAATACGTGGTGCACAATTAACAAGTGTCCGTTCCTTTATAGATATTTCAATATTTCTGCCTTTATGGATGGCGCAATATTATTTTAATACCGACGATAACAATGTCACAGAAATTGAATTTTCCACAATAGTATCCTAAACTTCCTAGTAAATTAGTATTATTTCTTCTCAGTTTTCATTGTGTTTGCACCATAGAACCATAGAGCAAATTAATAATGATAGACACAAGATCCTACAGTTGCGTATCACATTTTTGAGCAGCTTTGGAGTTATCTCGTTTGGATATTTTTCTACATTAAATTTGTGTAAGTGTTGTGCTACCACTGTCAAAGTAATATGAACCTCACTCCAACCCGCTTTCTGAAATCCTTACGTGGACTTTGCCTGTAACACATTCAAGGGAAAATAAGTCCTCAACGAATGTAGTAAAACCAGACGATGTTTCGCATTCGAAGCCCCCTGATAAACTATTCGTTCCCCCATTTACAATATGCAGTCTTGTAAATTGTGGTCATGAAATGACACTGATTGTACCCGCATGAAACTCTAATGCTCATAACCTTGGATTTAATTTATGTTTAAGTGCTGCTTCTTATTTTCAATTTATGAAGTTGCGAGGCCTTGTATAGACCGAATATTACATTTTCGTCCTGACAAGGTTTTAAGTGGTGTAAGTAATAAGGCCAATGCATATTCGGATGGAAGAATTCAAGTTAACAATCTAGTGCAATTTAATTTGTCACACAAAGCACGGTAGTTCAACATTATGACGCAATTTATTCAGTCGCGCTATAAACGTACTTCAATATTAGGACGACAGGATCGCTTTGTCCGTTCGGTGGTTTATTTAATATAATATTTACAACGGTACAATCTGTACCGGTATCACTTCCAACATAGAATGTAAGTTTGATTCCTTCATATGAGTTATTGGAAGATGGTGGTTATTAGCAGGTGTATAATCCAAGAATTTTTAGACTTGATGGTCAAGTTTTCCAGTTAAATGGCTGATAGTTCTTCAGCTACTAAATTTAAATCGTTTCGATATATTTTTATATAAGCAATAGTCATCTGCCCTACGGATACAACATCTCATCCGTATGTCATCCGCGAATAACAGTATTTTAAAGCGATCAAAATCCGGTATTTCATTGATGTAAAGCAGGTAGAAAATCGGACCAAATCTATGATGGTTCAACTCCCCTATCTGCTTACATTGGTTTCAATAATGCACTGTTTTCACTTACCTATGTAGCGCGGTTGCTAAGGCCGTCATTTTGCCAAGTCAAGAACATTTCGGTGAAACCAATTCTGTCCAATTTCGGCATTATTTGGCTATTGTTAACGTCATCGAATACGTTGGATAAATCTAGGTAACATGGATGATTTACCAACCTCTGCCTATTCCGTGTGTCCATCTGTTTAAAGCAATTTCCGTGAACTGGAATAATTCCGTCTAAAAGCTTACTGGTTTCTCTTGAGTAACTGATTACTATTAAAATAAAATATTAGAGCGAAAACATTGCGAAGTCCAATTAATTTTTAATTCACAAGTAACAGAATAACGACTCGGTAATTAACAACAGCGGAACCATTTTTGCTTTCATAATAGTAGTCATTATCCCACGCTTCAAATCGAGAGAAAACACGACAATTTTGTTCTAGATTTGTGATCAGATTGTTATTGTATTGGTATTGATTGATTGAATTATTTTAGTGTCTATTAAGAAATAAATGCAACCCTGCTGCATTTCTTAAGTATATAATTTTGCAGAATCACTCTAAATTACTAAGCATAGACTGAAGCAATGGTACACGTATTAATCATTAATTAACTGTCAGACTATGTTCACTAAGGTACCTCCCATGTACTGAACATTTAGTTTTCATATTTGAATGAATGAAGTGGAACAGCAAAGATTCAATTTTGCTTTGATTTACAGGTAAAATTAATACAACCTACTCGAGTAAGTGCACATTCGTGATATGAATATTATATTTCTCTTCAAGTTAAAGTTGCATTGAGGCTCGGACATTTGTGTCAATATGTAAATATCATGAGGACTGGCGTTAAGACCGAACATTCTCCAGTTCCTGAACCTAATAGGAATGCAATCCGTAATTAACTAGAACCAATAAGCGAAAGTAAAATATCAAGTCAGACAAAAATTCTCGTTACATTAGCAAAAGTTTTTAAACACTGAAGGTTTTGTGACAGAAAACATCACGCATAACGTCTAAAAATGATTGAATATATTTACTGACTCAAGGAATATCCTATAATGTGAACAACCAAAGTCACGACATAATTACGGTATGAATGTTGATGTGAAATATAACAGTTTTTAACGATTATGTTATTACAAATTTTCGGCAACCGAATGATTTTCGTCTGCGAATGTAAATCCTACATCGTTTTTAGTATTGCCAAGAACAAAAAATCAACCACAACTTCACAACTGCACGGATACACATTAACAATTTGTACATTCATTTCACGGGATGAACTCATGATTTTGAGTCATACATTTTTTTGGACCAAATGGAAATACTTTGAAATGTTCAGTCTGAAGATTCTAGGCCTCAACTTCTATATCTGGTAAACGGTACATAGTTTTTCGTAGGCCATTGTGTGGCAAATTTGCGCGATTTTTACATGGTTAAATGTTTGCCATTGCCTCATCGTTGTCAATGCGCAAATAAACGATTGGAATGCATTTCAGGCGATGCAGTGGAACAATGTATCAGTGCAGTTTCCTGAAAGATTGGATTCCATATCGGCTGAACAAACCTTTTAGCGCATTGATTTTTGCGCTCCTTGTAGATGAAGTCAATTGAACGATTTTCGCCACAATGACTGAGAGTCAATTATGATCAAATTAATCGTGTCGTCAACCTAGCCAGTAATGTCAAGCTGAAATTGCTTTCAGCGTTCAATTGTGGTATGCCAGAGGAATAGTTTTGGTTCAGATTTTACCGCTTGTTGACAACCACCGTAACTGTGGAACACATTAAAGATAACAAAATCAGTGACGCGCCAAAACAGAAGAGATCTATCCGAAATTTCATTTGATAGATTTTCGGGTGTGCAAAATGTTGCTTTCAGAGGATCTGGTCGCAATAGAAAACTAAATTAAATCACGATCAAAAAATGAGGCAGTCATCAAATATGGATTATGACCTACTATCCATCAAGACTGCTAGTTGCGAACATTTCAAAATTGTACTGCGCAATTCGTTTGAGTTTATTGCATAGATCTAGTTAGAAGTGGATAAGATTGTGTTAGTTTGTATATTAATCGCTTTGACAAACATTATTTAGATCATATATTTGAGTTTACTGCTGGTCGCATTTACAGTAATTGTTGCCACTTTATCGTTCACGATTATTGAGTTTCGGACAAGCAAAGCCGTAGGAGGTTTGTCGTATTCTTCGTTATATTTGATGCCAGATTCAAAGTTTAAAATAATAAAAAACATAAGACTTTACTCTGCAGCTAGAAAGAAGTTCTAGTATAAATCAATGAGTTGTTCTCAACCCGGCATTGAGAACAACAGAAAAAAAACTGCAATTGACTTTTTGGATGTTATTATCGATTGCCCAAAATATATTGATCGTAGACAGTTATTTATACGACGACAACAAAATCACCATATAAAAATATATAGACCTCGTGAGAGAGCAGGTTGCTAGTTCAGATAGAGCAAACTTAAACATGTGGATTGTAGGTCGGTATTCAAGGATTCAAGGATTCAATGATTTATGGTTAAAAAAGTTATTACTTTACAACAACACAAGATTACGGTATAAATAAAAACAAGAAAAAATACAATAGTATAGAAGCAATAGTGAATATCAAAAGTAAGGCGCACGAATGTTATTGTTTTGCATATGTAAGTCCAATTTCGCTTTGAACGCCGCCAGGCAAGGAGAGTCCACCACATGTTGAAGTAGGGAATTCCAAAGAAATATAGCACGTACGGCGAAAAAATGGCGGTGAAAATCAATACGGTAACTTGGAACGTAAAGCGATGACGAAGTTGATTCGACAGGATTACTACAAATTACCGTTAGATCATCAATGTTTGTCTTTGGGGGAGTTTTAGTGTTCAAACTCTTCGGTCTAAGCTTATGCACATCCTTCGATAATTCAGAACTTTCATTCACTTGACTGCAGGTCAGATTCGCAGACTCATCGGT
>JACCGJ010016441.1:0-13960 GCA_013407085.1 Atriophallophorus winterbourni | reverse complement strand
TATCGCTGAGGCGTTTGAGATAACAAATGCATTCAAGAATGCAGTCAATAAAGTTTGATGGGGCTGAAATCTCCTCACGACCCCTAGTGTACGCGCTGAGTAATCAATCGAGCTAATCTGTCAGCTGATGTCAATAAACAAATTGCTAAGCCGAAAAATAACGAGACTATACGGCACGTAAGGGTGGTGGTCCGTCAGTTAATATTGATCGTGTCTGGTTATCGTGACGATCGCAGCACCTGTCATGGACAGTGCAATTCTGGATAAGCATATGATTAGTAACGGTTAACGAAAGTTAAGCTTGATGTCTGTTCGTACTGATACCCTTGGTGTGAAGAAGCTTTTGAATCAGAAGCGAAACGTTACCAATTAACTGATCTCATCAATTTATTACAAAGTTTCGTTTTAGAAGATTTTGATTCCCTGAAATGTCATGCAAATTTTCCATTACATTTTACCTCTAATGGAGATTTTCTGGCTTGAAGCAAAGTCTGGTTTTTTTCTTAAGAAATAGTTCGACAAAGGCTTTTAAAAATAGCATTCAGCCTAATACAATGAAATATAGGAAAAGACGTAACAGAGGAAAATGTATAATGAAGTATATCACCAGAAAGTCAGTGTGATTTAGTTTATAAACGAGCTAATTACTCTATATGGATTATGCACATGATATGACTGTTCGTTCTGCAACAAACATGCGTCAAACATGCGTCTTCAGTGCGGTGAAACAATTTTAATGCACTCATTCTAAGAAAAGAAACATTTTCGAATACAGACATGTTGTGAATAATAAATGTCCAAACATCACGAGTGCCTACGTTTACTGTGAGAATAACGATATTGGAGTATCTAATTTTTTTCTACGTAATATTATATAACAATTAATACTTGCGCATTTAATGCTGGCGAGTTCTACCGTTGGAGTGAACGTTTGTACGAGAGCGCCTTATTTTCGCAAAACGAGAGAAGAGCAGCGTTTTGCGTTGTTAAGCGTTTACAAACTTATTTAGTAGTTTGAAACATTGAGCGTTCGCGCTATAGATACAAGTTCAATGAGAAAAATGGCGTTTTGCTGCTTTGAGTCGATGAATGAACAAAATGCGATTTGCGTAGTTCATTTTACATAGATACACATGGAGATATGCCAAGAATGTCAAACGTTCCACCCATAGCACTTCGAAATGACATGATTTGCGTTTATATTTCGCGTTAAAAATTAAACTGCTTCCAATACTGCTTTTTAGTAGAAAACCTTTTATAAGTAAACCGCAAACCCTGTGACAACAAAAGTCGTTCCTTTGTTCAAACGTAAATTTGGTTGTCGTCCCACCACGAAAACTCATTATCCAGCGAGAAATACGTTATTTCAGTTGGCTGGCAGAAATCGTATCGCTTTTGTTTCATATACATAAGACAACCAGCCCGCATTCGTATATGCCGAACCGCACAACACACATTGGTACCAGTATGTCGAGCGCTTACAACGCAAATAATGATTAATAACTGAGACAGCTTACTTTTATGCAAACTACCTAGTAAATTAAATTCTCGATTTTCATATCAATTGTTTTTTAATGTGTTGAGCAATTCAACCTAGGCATATTTCACCCATATTTCATCGTTGAGGTTCTAACCACGAATATGTTGGCTGAATATGGCACGCGTTTATTAATCGTCAAATTGTAATTATAACAAGTATTGATCAACAGCAATTTATTCTAACGAAAATGAAGTTTGAGCTCATTAAACAACGGTATTTTTTTGATCTATCTCTTTTATGGTGCATGTTCATGTGTTGAACTCTAAATTCAAGGAGCAGTCAAATTGAAGCTAATCACTTTAATCAAATTCGAATTTAAAAACTTTAAATTATTTGGCTGAATATTCTAATATATTTGTTATCATTACTATTTAGGAGTAATTGGTACAAAAATCGAACATGTATTTTGAACTGTGTACCGTTTTACTGATCATATATCATGTTGGTGAGTATGTCATATTTTCGCTTTTTATCCTAATAAACTCTACTATTTGCGTCAAACATAAATAATTAATAATGTATTCAAACCTTACAAAATTATCATAAAATCAAATCCTTGCTTTTCCGTGATTCTTCGAATTCCCAATTTAGTGTCGACCGTTTACCATTTAACCAAATTAAAATTTATTTTCTTTTAGGATGATATTTATCTTTTCGGGTATTCCGTTTAAGCCCGTATTTCTTGAGTGTGTGATGAACAAGAGAGACTATTTGGCACCTAATTATTGTACATAATTCAAGAAAATGTTGTATTCAATTACTCATTGTAGATTTTGGTAACGGTATATATCTGACACAGAAACTATGTCAGACCAATGCTCATATTCAGGAAAAAAACATGATCAAATACGATTCTCCACACCACCTCGTCTATTTTCAATTAACCGACTTGGTTGGGTGTCAATTCCAGCGGACAAAACCAATAAAAATACTCGAGTCGTATATCACGATGAGTATGTCCGATAAAATTGAACACAGTTGAGATTGGTTGAGCCTAGGGCTCACAAATCAAGTACACAAAACTAGACTGATTTAGTCGCACTTTAGTCGACTTAGCTGATGATAATGAATATGTATTTGACAACTTTATTTTCAAAGGCATTTGTGTTTGATATTCATGGGTTATTATATGTTCATTGCATATACGTTCTACATCTCTCATATTCGTAATTCATGTTTATTAATGGGGCGTACATCGATTGATGAATGATGCATTTGTGGTAGCCACCTCTGGAAATTCGATCACCTAATAAATTATTATAAAACCTCGGGAATTTGCCAATATATAAAAATCAATCACAATGTGCCGTTGATCAAATTTGGCTTGAGGACGAAGCATTTAAGCATTTATACGATCACTTCAGCAACGGCAATTGTGTTCTTTGGTGAGATACGCTTCAGCGTACATCATGTTAGTCAAAATATAGAATATTAATAAATTTTTCGAGCTCGAGCACATCTCTACTATACGCGGAATCGATTGCATGTACTGCCAATGTTTTGAAATGCGTAACGTTTTTGCTTATGCAAAACAGTTTAAGTGTTTTCACTGCAAAATAAAGAAGCATCAAAATTTCACAGACATTACAGTTGATGTTTGTAAATCTAAATATTGTAATTTCCTTTAAATTGATTGGCCGAATTATAAGAGCTTTGTGGATGAACCGTTCAATGGTAGTGCATCCCAACAAAATTCAATATTAAAGATTCAAGATTCAAGAATTTATGGTATAAAAAAGCTCGTAGCTGTACAAAACCACAGGATATTCGTATAAGGACAATAAATATATATACAAAAAATATAGATTCTTTAGGAAGATCGACAGTTTTGTAGTTGCAAAAAATGCCATGTATTGTGTCGGTATGATGGGTAAAAAAATATTCGTTTGGAAAAAAAATCATGTTATATATACGGGATGTAGGGTGGAATTACTACGCATAAATATATCCAGTTTGTTCCTGAAAATCCTTTCACTAGATGATTGGACAACATGTGACGGTAGGGAGTTCCATAGGAAACAAACGCGCACCGAATAAAAGAACCGACGGCAGTTCCGGTGGGAATGTGGAATATCAAATGCAAATGGGTGAGTACGTGTGGCATGGCTTGACCGGAGGCGAAATAGGTGCCTCAGAGGGTGCGCCTTGGAGTTCATTATTTTGTAGGTTAGTATTAGATCGAATCGAACCCTTCTGCGAAGCAGTGTATCCAAATTGAGCTGCTCAAGTCGATTCTCATATGGTAGGTTGCGGAGGCAGCCAACCATTTTAGTTGCTCTGTGATAGATCCTCTCGAGCAGCTTGATGTCCTTTTGTAGCCACGGTGCTCAAGCTTGTACTGAGTAATCCATCACGTGTTAATATACGTATTAATGAGCATGGAGAATGATTCCCGGAAAAAATGTCCGAAAATCCGCCGAAGCATACCTAACATGCGGCTAGCTCGATTGTACACTGCTTCGCATTGCATGCTAAACTTCAGACTTCCACTAATCCATATGCCGAGGTCTTTTTCTTTGGTTGTCCATTCCAGTTGATTTGGTCCAAGGTTGTATGAGAATGGAAAATCTTTGCCTATTTGCAACATTTTACACTTTCGGAAGTTGAATGGAAGTTTATTTCTCTCCGACCAGCTGTTCAATATATCCAAATCGCTTTGTAAGCGCAAACAGTCCACGCTTGACTTGATTCGCATCCAAATTTTAACATCATCCGCAAAGAGAACCATTTTGGCTGTGACAAGTTTTGGCAGGTCGTTGATGTAGACCAAAAAGAGAACCGGACCAAGTACCAAACCTTGTGGGACACCGCTAGTGGCCTCGATTTCCCCGGACATCACACCATCGATACGCACAGTTGCTTTGCGATTAAGAAGGTAACCTCTCAGCCAGACAAGAAGGCACCCATTAATACCAACATCGTGCAACTTGCGCAGCAGTATAGAATGGTCCACGCGATCAAACGCCGTTGATATGTCCAAGTAACACGCATGCACGCAACCACCATTATCCACTGCCTGCCTCCAGTCATCCAGTGTCTCCAGTAGGTTAGTCAAGCAAGAACGAGACTTTCTAAATCCATGTTGCTCTCTGGATAACAAGTTTTGGGCTTCGAGATGACTCACAATTCTTTCGCACACAATTCGCTCCATAATTTTTGAGATCACTGGAAAGAGTGTAACAGGGCGGTAATTTGCCGGCTCAGAACGAGTTCCACCTTTGTAGATGGGTGTTATGATTCCTCTCTCCCAGTCATTAGGTGCAACGCCCTCCCTCAAGGAGTGATTAAATGAATCACAAAGTGGTTCGCACAGTTGACTGCCGCATAACTTTAGTATTGCAGGTGTAATTCCGTCCGCTCCCCGGGACTTGTTGATATTCAACTTACGTAGGTGGTGCTGCACTATTTCCGAACTGATGCATATATCACATATCGTCTCCGGCACAATTGTTGCTGACAATTCTGATGGTTGTAATTTATCCTTGGGGGTGAAAACTCGTGAATAAAAACTGGCTAGAGCGTTAGCGGTTTCCAAAACAGAATCAGTTAGTCCGTTATCTGTCATGATCGGAAAAACACCGGGTTTCAGCTTCGTAGTGTTGTTAACAGTTCGATAAAGCAGTTTGGGATTTCGCTGCATTCTTACCGCCAGCTGAAGCTGGTGATATTGTTTGTCCTCTCGGATGAGATTTGTGACCTGATTCCGCAATTCGCGAAAGTTTGCCCATGTCGAATCAGATCTGGAGACCCTGTGAATAGCCCATGCCAAATTTCGCTTTGTCAACCATTTTCTAGTCCTACTGCGAATTCTGAATTGTGGTTCTTTGCTACTATGTTTCGGGACATTCTTAGAATTGAAATGTATCATGTTGATTATGTAATCTGTCAGGGTTGTGCAATGCGAGTCCGGATCACTGAAATTTATATTATGTTCATCAAAAGCTACCATTGTTTTCATCAAACCAATGTAATCCACTTTTCTATTTTGTTTTGTTTGCTTTACAATTCTACTGGCGTTGCACACGTATTGAAATAGCAGAACGAGGTGGTCGCTTCGACCCAGCGGAGGGTGATACTGAACATCTTCAACGGCTGTGGCTTCGGACGTTAAGACTAGGTCTAGAACAGAGGTCTGTTGCAAATTTCGTTGTCGTGTATAATCGAAAACATGATTATACAAGGGGATGTAATCGAACAGTTCGCGAAATTTGTAGTCTAGGGATAGGGGTGGGTGATCTACTCGGTTATATAGTTGAGGCAGATTGAAGTCTCTCATAATCAGCAATTGCGAATTGCGCTGTTTTCCGGCGTACTGCATTGCTTTCAAGAGGTTTTTGTTATACGCATCCAATGATGATGGCGAACGGTAAACTACACCCACAATGCAACTGTCGCGTGATTCGAGCTTCAAGTTGCACCATTAACTGTCTTCCAGATCGAGTTCAGTATCTGTAACTACCGTACAATATAAACGGTCATGGTGGTAAACATCTACTCCACCACCTGTTCTTAAGCGGTCTCTCCGAAACAAAGTCATGTTTGGAATAGAGAGCTTGCGATCGCTCACGTGAGGTTGGAACCATGTATCAGTTTTTGCTATGACGTCGAGTGAGTGCCGATTGCAGAGATCCTTCAGTTCCGTTAGTTTGTTTAACAGGCATTGTGCGTTTGTATATAGGCAATTGATTGTGGTTTTCGTATACAGTGATGGGGCTGAAAGCTCGTCTTTCAGTCCGACCCTTCGAGAGTCGGACAACGGACGTTTTTTGGGATTGCCACAGTGTTTCTAATTGAAGTCTCGTCTGATTGTGGGAGGCGTGGTTCATTAGAAGGTGTAGAAAGTCTGTGATCACTCATTCTGACATCCTTCGGGAGATTCCTATAGTTTGCTTTCCAGTTGATTCCATCATACCTTTCGTTGAAATTGTTACTTTCAGAGGTTTTGCCTCACCACCTTTATAGTTTGGTGAACGAGGTATTATAAAAGTTAACATTAGGTTTCGTGTATAATATTGTTTGTTATTTTCACTGATATACGTTTGACCATGCATAATCTTACTGTCTGCAACGGATGATGGCAATCAGCCAGAATATGTTTATTATATAAACGCTCACTGGACGTTAGCAGTCATGTCCAGTGAATTGATCGATACACATAGATCCACTGTGTCGAATGGTCATCCAATGTTCGACTTTGCCAGTGGCATTGACGTATAACATTACTAACCAACATTTGTTTACTCTATTTAAGGAGCTCCCTTGTTCGCTGAAGTTTGTACACATGATTTCAACTTATCACATCCCTAAATAATGTATTGTGTTGATTTGCAATAATTGGGAACGATTTATAGAAGAAACACTTTCTAATCATACGAAAATTAAGAGTTTGTGAGTAGCCATATTATTTTAACAAATTTTATACGGAGTGTTTGAAATAAATTTTGCAGTTAGCTCAGAATGGAATATGGTCATTCGCTAATGTTTCACTATAGTTGCTAATACAATCTGATTTTTCATTATAAGATAATATGCACCCAATTATGGTATTTGTTCGATCTAACAACAGCCAAATAGGATACCTATTTAAAGCTTTTGGAATACCGGCATGGATCTTAATGTGTGAAATTAGCTGCATAGAGGGAACGGCATTTCTCTGGTGTCTTGAGAATGAGTAATCAACAGTAAATGACTATATTTTGGTCAAGGGATCATTAGGTAAACATCAGGGGTATTAAATATTGGGCCTCAGAGATTATAAAAATGATACAATTTTAAATAATTAGACATACTCTAATCTGTCACGGTGTTGGTAATTCTTGGAATCTATGTTTTCTCATGACCCGTATTGAGTAGTTTTCGCAAATCCTGTAACATTAGTTGTATTCAGAATTTTAGAAAACGTTTCAACATCCGTTTTGCTTCCGCGTCTACAGTGGTCTTTTGCCAATGTATACTGAGAAGGGGACTTCAAAACAATGGTTTATGGTTTGGTTGCAATTACACTTTCATCCTACAGTTCACGTCAATATTACACAGTTGTCTATCAAAAAGATATGGAACTTCTGATCACTGAATATTCTGCAGTGTCGATTATTTGAAAGGTGTTATATATCAAAGAAAATCCCTAACTGCATTCCGATTTACCATTCAGCATCAACATAATAATGCATTATAATATGAGCAAAATTGAAATTACTTTTAGTTGGAAGGAACTGTGTTTTGTCGACCATTTCGTTCCATGTCGACCATATATTTACATCAGAAACGCATGAGGTTTTCATGCTCTAATTACTGAGCATCCTGAATCAGAAGAAAGTGTTTCTCGCGGAGAGCTTGAGAGACTAGGACAAAAGATGTCAGTTGCACGCTGTTGACATAATATGGAATCGGCATCTGATACTATAATGTGCAACTCCCGACTTGCAGATGACACATTACACAATGTCAAAAAACTGAGCGGTCCGGAGCAAATTCTTCATAACTCGTAGGGTCAATAACAAGAGCTTTTATATCTGTATATCTAACGTCTTTGTAACGCAAATGCGGTCTAACCACTGCTCGATTTCTTGATTTCAAATTACCAAGGAGACGATCGTTTGTTATACAATCAATTTTTATTCTGTACACATTACGAAGAATGCGTAGGCTGCGCTTTTTTAGTAGGGTTCACATGATTTGAAGACCAGCCATAAAAGCAACATTTACTGATTTCATGTTGTCTAGCTTCAGCGTTTTGGTCGGAAATAATGTTATTGCTATTAACTCCACCGAATTTTGAAACGCCTTTCGTGTATCAAACAACACTCAGATTCGAGATTTGAAATTCAACAATTTCTCATGTAAAATCATGTAGCTGTTGAGTAACATAGGGAATGTTACATGATTTCAAATCACATTCTCGTCAGGTTGTAAAATCCATTATATATCAGTAGGTTTCGGAGTAAAAAGTCTGCGGTCACTCGTTCGCTGAAACCCTTTGGTGGATTCAGATGTTTTACTTCCAGGAATGTTTACATCGTACCGATCGTTGAAAATTCAATTATCAAAACACTGTCTCATGAGAGATATAACTAGTCTAGCACTCTTTTCTGAGTTTCATTAATAGTTGTTGGGTTGGCTGATAAATAAGCAACTAACCAGGAATTCGAAAATTGACTTAACATTGAATTGATTCCGAACCGAACAACTTGTTTAATTTTGTAAACAAATAAGTTACCTCAACATCACCATGCTCAATTGTTGTGCGTACCGCTTCCAGAAATTGGAGTTCAGATTGAACCTGATAACAGATCGTAAGTTTAGCCGTCTTGTTATTAAAAATTGATTACTTATTATACATTATGCTGATTTTCCAATACAGTGATTTTACTGTTTAGACATGATTATTTAAAAGTCGGTTGTCCAAAAGCTTGACAGGCCAAAACCTACTCTCCACACCTGAAGTTTGTGAAGAAAACAGATCCTGCTGCGTATGATGAGAATGCGAAAAATTTGTTTAAGCCGATCGATATGCATGGTGCAAGATGCCATTAAATATATTTCTCTATCAATTCTTCACCAAAACCTCGCAAATGCGCAATTGTTGTTTATACCCTAGGGTTAAACCATTTACATAGAACTAGGCATGTGCTTAAAGATGTTGGTTAACATAACTTATTCAAATTATTAATGGAAATGCGCTAAATTATTATTATATTCCGAGTTACAAACGCTATTACAAACCAGTTTCACTTGTTGCTAATCTCAGCGTTCAGAAGAGGAAATGGTTTACAAATATAGCCATGAAACTTCTATGGAATTTCAACAAATAATTTGTAGAAAAATGTAAGACGGAAATTGCTAAAACGTTTGAAGACAATTTTTATTAAAATTAATAATTCAAGAATACTCACTATTTGTTTACAACAAATACAATGAATGCAACATTATCACGAACCTCTGAATTACGGCTGATTCCATATAGTTGACCATCGATACCAAGATAGACTTTAAGTAATAAGAATAATCATTCTTGGAGATCCAAGGAAGGCAATACATGATCAGTTTATCGAAATTTGAACAGAATAATAAACATAACAGCGCAAGCGAGCTAAGGGAGCAGGATATCTAAACATTTTTTCGTTCAATAATGGAAATAAATATGGAGTATGAAAGAAAACATTTTCAATGTCTAATAGAAATAAAATTTCATTTAAACTGTGTCAAGATCTGCGAATAGAATGGATGCAAGAAACAAATGGAGAACAGAAATTAAATCTAATTATGGAAAAAGTGGTGCGAATTGAAAGGAAGTTTTCATAAAAAAATGATAAGCAGATTATATATGCATGAAATCATGTTTTAACGGACAGGCTGGTTGAACACATTGACAAGGGAACATAAATCCATCGGAATAAGAAAATCTAAGAACTTTTGGGTGATGAGAGAAGGTGTGGCTAATAGCAGGCACGGTGAGAGGTCATCAAAGTAAAATAGAGCATCATTTTAGAAATGAAAATGCAAATTTTAGAAGAAATAATGATTGTTTTGTTTTTTTAGGTATATTTTTTTGTATTCTTTTATTATTTCGCACGTTTGGATAAAATATTGACATTTCTAGGCCTTATACGGAATAAAAGTCAGTTATATACGTAATAGTGTATAGAAACGTTTATCGAATGCGATGTTGAGATTAATTCGTAAAAATGCATTTCTTGTGTCTCGTATGCTTACGCTCAAATAGCCACTTATCCAGAGAATTCTATCGGAACTCTTAATATAATTATATATGCAGAAAGATGTGGAATTAGAAACCTAGGATCCCATGAGATTATAGAATCTCTAGAGAAGGGTTTATCCTGAAGTTTTGTGATAGTGAGTGGACGGTAAGAGTTCCTACAAGTTTTTTTTAATTTTCCTGTAGATGTGCACTTAGGGACATGTAGAGGTAAAAAATTCAAAAGTTTTGCATATCTAATTAAGAAGAAGTTACGTCTAACTATAGCGCGGGACAAAGGGATATTCAATAGCCGTCTTAAATTTCGCAGATCATATTAAATATATTCGCGTAAGCGCATGTCAGACTGAAAATTTAATCGCTGTTGGGTGATAATTTGGAAGAAAAGAAGCAGATTCAGACGAATTTTTGCGTAGCCATGTTGGTTTGGCTATCAGAAAATTACACCTTACATGTTAGGGCGGGGGTTCAGAACAGCAGAAAGATATTTTGGTGAAAGTACGTAGAGGAAACATTCACGCCTCTTAAAGTGGGAATAAATGATATTACAATAATGTAGAATTGGCAGGACCTTCATTTTATATAGTCCGCTTTTACTTTCGCGTAAAAAAGAATTTATGGTTTACTGAGCCAAAGTATTATTGTGCTCTCGTGAGGAGATATCTTGCTTTCTCATTAAAGTTCAGAGAATAGAAATACCTAAATACAAGATCCCTAACTTTTTCAGAAGGAGCAATGGTTGAGTCATTTGATGTGGGTGTGTCACAGGGGATTGAGCAGCGTTATCCCATACAGTGTTTTGTAGAAGCGGAAAATTCAAATCACGATTGCGCGCCGCAGGTTGATAGAGCTGCAAGATCGGTGTTTGTGTCTACTCATCAGTCCCAAGTCTTTCGAAATATTCACGGAGCTTATCACAACGGTTCACATTGGAAGCACTGGACTCGAGTTTTGCCCTTATTAGAGCCAATCCGCAGTGCATATCCTGTCTCGGATCCGACTCGAACCCATGACCTTCACATTGTAGTCTCATGCCTCACGGCCTGAGCTACATACCCTCGTTTGACTGAACGCGATTAAGTCTCCATGAATGTCACTCCAGACTGGCACATTTGAGTAGCGTCATGCACAACCGGTCGAAAAGGAGCCAGCAAACATCTATTGTGGTAGATCAACCGACGAGAATATCAGTACGGTTGAATAAAGAGTTTAAAGTGGTTTACAACACTTTGCAGATCATTAACATAGGTGAAATGAGAAGGGGTGTTACAACTGTGCCCTTAATTACGCCACTTGGAATTAGCTGATTAGGTGAATTAACACGGTTAGCACTTACTGAAAAGGTGCGATCGGAGAGAAAATAATAAAACCAGCTTAATAAAGGCACATGAATACGTAAATATGATAACTTTAAAAGGAGAAGCGTACGTAGAACCCGACAGAAATCCTTGATCATGTCTAGGAATACAATAATCACTGACAATCCTCGGTCTAGTGAACTGGTTATGTTATCTCAATAATCTAACTGGCAGATTACACAAGGTTTTCTGCTTTATAAAACCATGTTGGGTTTGAGAGAACGTATTCAGGCCAAGGTAGAATAACACAGATTTCGTAATTACCTTTTCAAATAACCTAGAAAGAATACGAGTGTGAATATGCGTATCGATGTTCGAATTACCAGATTTTGACCAAGAGATAATAACCGAGTTTTTCCAATGATTTGAAAAGATTCCGGATTTGAGAGAAATATTAAAAAGATTTGATAAGTGTAAGGAAAATTTGTTATTGCGTTTGTGCAAGATGGCTGATATATAACTACACCATCGATTTTGTAAGAAATTTTACTTTGACGGGAAACATATTCCACTTCTTGTAATGTCAAATTAAAGAAGTCAATAGTATTCAACTGAACGCTATTTTTTACTGTGGATGGTAAATGTTTTGATTAAATGAGCCGTTGAAAAATAAAGAGAAATCCAGACTTATTGTATGCAGGTCAGTTGTGACTACATCCTTATTAGGTTATTCGTTACTTAAATTCACATAATTTTAGTCACACCTACATTAATCTACATACAGAAACCATGAAAAATCGCTCATCGTTTGATAATCTGAGTATCATTATATAATAGTTATAAAAGTTTATTTAATAAAAGTGATTTTCTTGTTTTTCTAATATAATGAATATGAATGTCGCAGAAATTCAAGCCTTTCTCCAACAATATTTGTTTAGCTCGCGATAAGATAAATATAAATCACTGGAAAACTGGTTGTAAGGTTTGTCTTGCTTACTTACTGCTGTCTGATAAACTTTTATTATATACTCGAATAACTTGTTAAACATACGGATTTTTTTTTTTCCTATGCGCTCCGTTTGTGTGTCTAAAACCTCCGCGTGTTTTCCACAAATTCTGAAGAAATCTGCTTCAGATTATTCAAGTCGCAGTTTTGACATCATTTTCGAGGCTCTCGATCGAGCAGTTAATAGGGTTTCATTGCCCTGGTGTATCCTTGGTTCCAAAAAAATACTTTGGATGCGCTCTCGACAACATTTGTCAATTAGCCGGAATTATCCCGAGGTTTTAGCAGCAAATCCATTCTAAGTAAGCTGCGCAGCTTGCAACGAAGGATGAAAATGCGGTGGTAAAACCACCTGGCTTCATATTGCGCTCGCCTAATCAACCGTCTAGCCAATTTTCGAACACGGGACACGTACGAGTCAGCAATCGATTGGTATATGCTAGGGACCTATCGTTTATTTATAATGCAAGGAAATTCTACGTTAATAAGGGATTCATTATCCCTCGCATCCCATGGCTGTATCCGGACACCCATTCTCTTTTCGTCTATTCAAGGGTGAATTTCCCAGGAGGTCTGCTTCATATAAACTTGAACAGTCTTTATAGTTCATTCTGTTGGTGCTGTCTGTGACGGTAGATCAATATGTCTTATCCTTGAGGCGCATGAGAACTTTTACCATGCTTATGAATTACGCTTATTGCCGCCTGGTTCGAGATTCTACTTATCGCTTGAGATATACATCATACATGCGGTATACAAACTGTATCCCGCCATTTTCCTTCCATTCTTTTGGATGGTTGTTTTACTATCAATAATCGGTGCTCTACAAAACGTATTGGATAACCGTGGTCTATGAACCTTTGGTTCGCCTCAATGTCCCCCTTGTTTCTGTTCTCCTTTTTCGTTGCACAGGTTTTCAATCTTATGGAAAATGGAAAAAAGCTATGGGAATGGAGACCTTGCTTACATGGGCGGAAGTGTATCGTAGTTAGGCATCTGTATCGATGAGTTTCCTATAGACAGTAGTTTTTATTTTTCAAACTAGTTTTTGTGCTATACAGTCCAAAAATGAAAGTGTGCCATTGCAGGTTTTCACTTCTTTTTTTCAGCAATACATGGGTCTATTTTATTCACATATTTGAAAAAGGCAACTAACTGATCTCGCTTGATGTTAACCAATCTGTCATAATTCAAATCGCAGTTCCGACATCATTTTCGCGGCTTTCTAGTGAATCCTCTATTTTAAAAACACTTTGGATGAGCTCTCGACAGCATTTGTCGATTTGCCGGAATTATCTCGAGGTTTTCGCACAAGATGCCTTGTTATTACGACGCGTTGCTTGCAACGAATGTTTAAGATGCGGTGGTTAACCCATCTGGCAACATATTCAGCTGATCTC
>JACCGJ010016440.1:0-19509 GCA_013407085.1 Atriophallophorus winterbourni | reverse complement strand
ACCTTGAATTTATGTTCAAACGAATGCGAGGAGTGTTCAATTATTGAAAACAGATGCAGGAGATTAAAATCGCCAATGATCAGCAATTGCGTCGTCTGGCAGCTTTTGATGTATTGCAAGGATTCAATTAGCTTATCATTAAAAGAGCTTTCAGATGATTGCGAGCGGTAAATGATGCCGGTCGTACATTCGTCTCCATTGACTATGTTTGCTGAACACCACATCGTATCAGGAAGGCTGAGGTCAGGATGATCGATTACGTTACAGTGCGCTAAACGTTCATGAAATTAGACTGCAACTCCACCACCGGATCTTCGATCGCGACGAAGTAGTGACATTTTCAGAATCAAAAGCTCAGCATCATTCACGCAGGGCTGGAACCAAGTCTCTGTAACTGCAACCAAATCGGGTGAAAGTCTGCACAAAGCTCATATAGTTCAGCTAATTTGTTTGTTAAACACTGAGCATTCGTATACATGCACTTGATCCTATTTATCATACATATTATTGGATCGTTTAATGTAGCTATTGGTCGGACACGCAATGAGTCGTAATGCTCATGTTTTTTTGGAAGCTATCACAGGATATTCAGTTTTAACAGCACCACTAGGCGTGATGGGTCGGTAGTTACGTTTGATTGCTTCCGGGGTATTATCTGGGCAAGCTCAACTGAGTTTGGGTAGGTTCATTCTATCTGGAACGTGTAGCATAGTGAACGATATTGTTGAAACTTCATTGCAAACGATAGCGTTCCAGCACCACTTTTGTGAATTACCTGCTAGCTTGTCCGATTTTCCCTTCACAATTATCAATCGCTGCATTACCAGCCTTTAGGTTCGCATGCAAATACAGCGCAGCCAGACTAGTATATTGAACAGTTACGATACGTTTCAAAAATGACCCTGCAAATTTCGTCTATAAATCGCGCCTGTTTGTTCTTGTGGAAGCATTGGGCTAAACACGGACAAGCGGTTACTCGATGAAACTCTCAAAAGCTTCTATTATTTAGCTCGTACATTAGCACTTAGTTAGCAAGCTTACTGTAAACCACTTCTTTTCTATTCTGCTTGATAAAAGCAGATGGTGAAATTTTCCGGAATGATGGATCCACCAAAACATGGATTCTTAGGGGCGACAATCATATTAGCAAGCCATCGTCCATCGAACTGACAGTAATACAAATATCATTTGGACTTCACTTCCGGTTTTACCAATAGAACATCTCGCGACAACGCATTCCAGTACAGTTGAGGCTGAGGCAAATTGTAACCGTAATTGTCAATCACAGTAACAAAGTATATCCTACTCGTCGTTTTGAATTCATGGAGCTAAGAAACGGGTGGTATACGCGTTGCTCACGCCTTTGACGTTACAGTACTCAACTAGGCTCTTTGAAATCGAAGAAATAATGAACTTGTTTTGTAGTGCATTTTTGATCACCTTCCAATCTAATGCATCTCACAATTTGAAAATGCCTAGGAAGTCATCAAAAAGCTTCAGGCGAAGGCAAATCAATTGTGATGATGAATGTGCGGTTCGTTCCGCACCATTAAATCGTACGCCATCGCAGGTAGACAGTTCATTTTGAACCAGCGATTGCGTTAAGAAGGGTCTGTCTGAGCGGAAACGTGAGTTAGACAAATCCTTGGAGCTTGCTAAGCAACACACATCTCATCTCACACTTGCAAATAATTCTAAATATCATAACGTACCAAGTTGGTCGTATGAAGATGAAATACTTAGTTGTAAAACTGGCGAGTCGTAGATACCTGCGTGTACCTCTGCATTTGCGATGCATGAATTACCTACAGTAGAATTGGCATTCTTCGATGGAAACCTTGTTGATTATTGGAAGTTCATGAAACACATTTAATATTATATTCAATCGAAGACGTCTGATTGGTGTCAAAAATGGGTCTACTTACTATATTATTGTCGCAGTCGTGCGCTACCACCTTCAGAAGGCTATCAGAGAGCGAAAGAGATTTTACAAGATCTGTTTAGTCTGCCGAATATTATCGATCGATCGTTGTTGGACGACATTTACACCGAAGCTCGGAAGATACGCTGATCTGACTGTCTGGCAAATCTGGCGCTTATTAAAAAGTAGCGTAACGCTTAGACAGATGCACTATGAAGCTGATTTGAATCCTATTTTTAACTAAGAATACAGTCTCATGTGTTTACTAACTATTATGCGACGTCAATTGGCAGAGGAATCTGACAAAAATTTTACTGACGGTTTCAAGGTTAAATTTGACCACTTGTCTAAATTTGTCCCTAGATGGGCTCGTGTTGCCTGGAGTAGGTTTGGACAGTTGCTTGAGAACAATAATCAGAATGTCCGTAATCGGAGAAAATTGGAACAGATACTCCCACGTATAATTAACACCTATATCAGACCAACAATGGAGTATGCTGTTCAAGCATGGTCCCCATGGTTACAAAAGGACATGACATTGCTGCAACGGGTATACCACCGCGCTACAAAACTGGTGACCGGGCTATACAACAGGCCATACGAGGAGCGGATCGCAACACTTAACCTCTTTGACTTTCCGTACCGTCGTCTCAGGGGTGACTTGATCCTGCTTTTCAATATTCTGCATACAGTGGATCACCCACTCGAACACCTGTTTCATCGGCAAGAAGCACGTGGTAGCAGATCGCATGGATACAAGTTAATTATTCCACACTCCAGATCAAATTGTCGAAGGTTTTCTTTGCTGTCAGAGTCTGTTTTCTATGGAACTCCCTGCCTCCACATATCATTTGCGCAACAAGCCTGAACATGTTCAAGGCTGAACTTGACAAGTATATGTTGACCTTTGGCGTTTTTCTGTAAAATTTTGTTGGATTCAATCACTGTAACTTTTTGAATTGTAACCGGATTTTTACGAATATAAATTTTCGTTTGCTCGGAGTTGCTCTTCTCATCTCCTTTGATACCCGTACTGCGTGCTTGGAGTTCTGACTGTGGATTGCGGAAAGATTGCTTGCCTGCTATAAAAGGACTGCTCCATATTTCAGCCGCACCTAATTCTTGGATTTACCGCGGTGATAATACTTTGACGTTTGGACCCGAATAGTCAATTGCCAAGCTGGGGAGAATCGTTTCCAATTCAATCGAAGAATTATTGTGAGTGGTTACCTTTTTAATTTTTACATACATATTGTAATTTCACGTAGCCTGAACCACCACAAATTGGTGAGCCCGATTATTTTCGCTATAGCATACTCCCCACTATTTTGATTTTGTAGCATATTTTTACATTTTTTTCATTAACATGGACAGTATTCCACAGGCAGCACCTATCCCAGCAGATATTGGTCATTTATCACTTCCTGAGTTTGGCGTAGCTAACCCTAGATTATGGTTCGCTCAAGTAGAAGCTATTTTCGAAACTCGACGCATTACGAGCCAAAAAGCAATGTACTGTTACGTCATAGGAAGTTTACCACACGCAGTCGCATCTGAAGTTGCTGATATCATATACAACAGACCTGCTGATAAACCGTATGATGTACTGAAATCAGCTTTGATATCGCGTATAGCAGCATCTGATGCGAAAAACGTACGCAAATTACTCTCGGGTATCGAACTAGGTGACAATACACCGTCGCAACTCCTTCGCCGAATGATCGAGTTACAGGGTATAACACCAGTTGGCGAACCGATTTTAAAAGAATTGTGGCTGTAAAGACTACCCAACGATGTTCGAAAAGCACTTTCGGTGGTCGAAGATTACAAGTTAGATAAGCTTGCTGCCATCGCCGATCGAGTGTATGAACATCATAAGCCAACCATTGCAGTAGTACAATCGCCCCATAAATCAACTCCTTCAACTTTAGAATCAGAGATCTCCGAGTTGAACTCGCGATTCGACGAACTTTACATGCACATACATACTTCACGAAATGATCGATCTCGGTCATCACAGAGACACAGTCCAAATGGACGATATTCACGAAGTCGGAGTAAAGGGCCAGGTCTTTGCTATTACCACCGCAGATTCGGTGAACGCGCCTACAAATGCACCAGACCCTGCAGTTTTGTTCCCAAATCTAACGAGCAGGGAAAACGATTATGCCAGGCAGTAGGAACGGCTGCACTGCCTGGCAACAAAGTTAGCCGTCTCCTTTATATCTCTGACAACACAACGAAATTGCGTTTTCTGGTAGACACCGGTGCGGAACTCAGTGTCATCCCACCTAACGAAACCGAACGCAAGTGTCCGTCGGGATTGACCCTTCAGGCGGCCAACGGTACTCGGATAGCCACTTATGGTCATCGGTCCCTCGCGGTAGACCTGGGCTTACGAAGGTCGTTCCACTGGGTGTTCACCATTGCAGATGTGAAAACTCCGATTTTGGGTGCAGACTTTTTGTCTAATTTCAACCTCGCGGTGGACATAAGCCAACGAAGGCTTATTGATAACACCACGAAGTTAAATTCAATAGGCAAATACCATTACGCACCCATACAGTCTATTCGAGTTTTAACTCCACTCGTCACCCAGACTTGTAAGGAACTCATAGTCCAGTTTCCGGAGATCTTCAAACCACAGTCATTCACAAATGTGGTCAAACACCAGGTCGAACACCACATTGTCACACGTGGCCCTCCAGTTTTTGCCAAACCACGTAGACTAGCTCCAAACAAACTAGCGATCGCCAAACAAGAGTTTGAACATATGTTGGAGCTAGGAATCATCCGCCCGTCGACCTCACCATGGGCTTCTTCACTACATATGGTTGAAAAAAGTACCGCAGATACGTGGCGCCCATGCGGAGATTACAGGGCACTTAATCGCATTACGGTACCAGACCGTTATCCCATTCCACACATCCACGATTTTACGGCGTCCCTAAACGGAAAAACCGTGTTCTCGAAGCTTGACCTAGTACGCGCTTATCACCAAATACCCGTTGCGAAGGAAGATATCCCTAAAACGGCTGTCACGACACCATTTGGCTTATATGAATTCGTACGAATGCCATTTGGCCTCCGAAATGCCGCACAAACTTTCCAGCGTTTTATGGATCAAGTATTTAAGGGATTGCCCTTCGTATACGTTTATATTGATGACGTGCTAATTGCTAGCAACACATCGACAGAACATGTTGAGCATCTTCGAGAGGTTTTTCAGCGCCTATCTCAGTATGGGATTGTCGTGAATCCAGATAAATGCATCTTCCATGTGGAAACACTAGACTTTCTCGGTCACCGCATCGATTCCACCGGAATTAAACCCGTTGAACAGAAAGTCTCTGCCATCCGCGATTATCCATGCCCGAGTTCAATTCGCCAGTTGCGCCGATTTTTGGGCCTAGTTAACTACTATAGACGATTCATTCCTCATTGCGCGAAGTTAGCTCAACCGCTTACAGATTTACTTCGCTGCAAAGAAAGAAATTTTTCAATGAATCCACAAGCGATCGAGGCTTTTGACGCGCTTAAATCCGCCCTTGAGCAAGCGACAACTCTGACGTATATATCAGCCGAGACAGATGCTCACTTATCGCTTGTTACTGATGCATCAAACGAAGCGGTAGGTGCAGTACTCCAACAAGAGGTCGAAACACGATTAGACCCCTAGCCTTCTTCTCACGCCGACTACAGCCAGCGCAGACACGATATAGTACCTTTGGTCGCGAGCTCCTCGCTGTTTATTATTCCATTCGCCATTTCCGGCATTTACTCGAAGGTCGCAGTTTTACGGTTTACACCGACCACAAACCGCTAACGTTTGCACTCGCCACAACTTCCGATCGTTATTCACCGCGAGAGATCCGTCAATTAGACTACATCTCCCAATTCACGAGCGACATTCGTTACCTATCAGGCTCGTCAAACACAGTGGCGGATACGTTTTCTCGGATTCAACTGAGTGCCATCGACCTGCCCGGAATCGATTTGGAACAACTAGCACGTTCGCAGCAATCTGATCCGGTACTAAGCCGCTATGAAACTTCAGAGATGGGAAAAATCCGCCGAGTCCCGATACCCGATTCTCCACATTACCTGGTTTGTGACATGGCAACAGGAAAACCGCGTCCGATCGTCCCATCAGACATGAGACGTAGAGTTTTTGACCACTTGCATGGTTTTTCACATCCGGGAGTAAGAGCGACCGAAAATTAATCAGTTCCCGCTACCTCTGGTCTGACATGCATAAAGACATACAACTTTGGACAAAAAGTTGCTTGCGATGTCAACAGAGCAAGGTTCAGCGACACACTGTCAGCTACCCTGGTACGTTCCCACCAGTTACTGAACGTTTCCAACACGTGCATTTGGATCTCGTGGGCCCACTAGCAGTCTCTAACGGATGTTGCTACATACTTACCTGCATTGATCGTTTTACGCGTTAGCCAATGGCAGTAGCAATCCCTGATATCAGTGCAGAAACTGTTGCTAAAGCTTTTGTTCAGCACTGGATCAGTAATTTTGGCGTACCAAACACCATCACTACTGACCGAGGTTCCCAATTCCAATCAACGCTTTTCAAGGAACTGAACAACATGCTCGGTACGAAACACATTCAGACTACAGCCTACCACCCTTCTTCGAACGGCTTAGTCGAGAGATTTCACCGCCAACTGAAAGCCGCACTCATGTGTCATGGGAATACTGAACGTTGGTCCGAGACACTACCCCTAGTACTTCTTGGTATACGTACCACAGTGAAAGAAGACCTAGGGTGTTCAGCTGCTGAAATGGTGTACGGTAGTACACTTACCCTTCCAGGCGAATTCCTGACATCTTCCGACTCACCATTGGACCTTACTGTGCCACAATATGTCAGCCGCCTTCGCAGCTTCATGAAAAACTTACGGGCTACTCCAACTCGACAACATGAGCAACCCTGCTACATTCCACCCGACTTGAATACTTGCGACTTCGTGTTTGTGCGGGTAGATCATGTACGTCGACCGCTACAGCCGCCATACATAGGGCCATACAAGGTAATCAACAGGTATCCAAAATACTTCGTTATTGACCGCAACGGAACACACGAGACCGTCAGCGTCGATCGTTTGAAAGTAGCCTACGTCGAACCGGCACCAGAGGCGAAAGAAAATACCCCGAACGTTGCTCCTCAAGATTTTGTCCCTCCACCCCTCACCGGTACTTCCGATCCCCCAACGAAACCCTCTTTACCCCCGTGTATCAAACAAACTGACCATAACAGGCAAACCCGATCTGGTCGTAGAGTCCATTTTCCATCAAAGTTTGATGACTTCAAGACTAACGATTTCTTCGAGCGTCTTCTTTAGGCCCGACGCTCTAGGGGGGAGTACTATGGCGTTTTTCTGTAAACATTTTTTGTTGTATCAATCAATGTACACTTTTTGAATTGTACCCGGATTTTACGAATATAAATTTTCGTTTGCTCGGAGTTGCCTTCTCATCTCCTTTGATACCCGTACTGCGTGCTTGGAATTCTGACTGTGGATTGTGGAAAGATTGCTTGCCTACTATAAAAGGACCGCTCCATATTTCAGCCGCACCTAATTCTTGGATTTACCGCGGTGATAATACTTTGACGTTTGGACCGGAATAGTCAATTGCCAAGCTGGGGAGAATCGCTTTCAGTTTAATCGAAGAATTATTGTGAGTGGTTAACTTTTTTTTACTTTTTACACATATACTGTAATTTCACGTAGCATGAACCACCACAATGGAAAAAATATTAATTTGTATTCTTATTCAACCTTGCAATTAAAAATATTTTTACATGAAATATTAAAACGATATAATTGTGCACTTCACACGATTTCGAAAAAATGATTTTCTTCAGACTTTCACCATCTAGTTATTTTCTGTTTCTCTTAGTTTCTGGAGCAATATTCTTTTTTCTCTTTTTTCTGAATTGATTGATTCGATCGACTTTACAAGAGAACCTTGAGTACCCAGACACTCCAACTTCACGAGCAATCGGCGGTATGGCACTCTGTCAAACGCCTTACTGAAGTCAATAAAAACGACATCGATCGCTTGATCAGAATCAGTCAAAGCACACCAAATTTCTCGGTCCAGAAGTAGATTACTTGCGCATGAGAAATTTTGGTGAATCCGTGTTGTTTTAGACACCAACGCCCACACAACAAAAGAAAGATCTCTATTTTCATCTTGAGCCACTTCTCTAAAGATTTATCCGTTGAAAAAGTCAATATGACGGGTCTGTAATTGGTTGGACAACTAGGGTCCCTACTCATAAACATTGATTTAATTATACCATGTTTCCAATTTTGTGGCAAAGACACCGAACGTAACAGATTTTGTTAAACAACCTGACAATCGGATCTCACAACACGTCTGACAGTGGTTGTAAAACCAACGGATCAATAACGTCTGGTCCTGGCGCGGATTGTGTGCCTAACTGTTCCAACATGAGAGTGTTCAATGTCTTCCAGACAGTACACAGGGGCATGTTGCTTAACTAGGACTCGAGCTTTCAAACCATCCTCAGTAATGTCCTACCCTTAGTAGTATCTATCAAATTATAGATATATGGATATGCCTTTCTGCAGGGACCAATGTATGCGAATAGACGTTTTGGTGCACAAGTAGACTCGTAAAACATTCGCTGCTCGTACAACATAATTCTTCTGCATTTCCATGCCGTTCAGATGTTTCTAGCTTGCCTATAATTGTTATAGTCAGTGGAGTTCTTCCTGCTTACGAATATTGAGAGGAGCTTTTGATGTTGCCGCAAAGGTTTCTGAAACTCCTTGTGAAACCAAGGGGAACATTTCGCCTTACGACGACATGTCAACAACGGAACAGCCATCCTAATAATTGTCCAGATATTATTCCGGATCACCAGCCAACGATCTTCAACATCAGATGATTGATTGACTGACCAATCGAGAGATGAAGCAACATCAGCATCACATTCCTATAACCTATCAGCATCTGCATTCCAAAAATCCCTTCAGGGAAATAGATCTGGTTCCTAGCCAGTGTTGAATTTTCAAATAAAACGCAAGTTGGCCTGACCACTACAGCCTAATGGAGCTTCAGTCCGAAGCTGAGTAATATCGGACTGCGTTGGATTGAATAGCAAGTGCAAAATGGACTGTCACCCAGTAGGGCTTACTCTGATTAGATAGGAAACATAATGCACGAGGCCCACATCAACCACAGCGTCCAATAAGACCTGCCTGAATGACCCAGAAGCATCCTCTAGCGATGTCAAATTAATACTAGGAGCATTGAAATCGGTAATAATCAAGAAGTTTGAGATTCAACCATACTGACAGTTCTGTGATATCAATGTATCTGCCTGAGTGATAGGAAAACGATAAACGACACCTACTGTAGCAAATGAAGCGTTGTCCTTATCCGGCACCATAAGCTCTCACACATATCGGCGGTCTGCTCGAAATAAGCGAACGCTTCGAAGGAAATATGTTGTTGGAAGTATAAAACAACCCGACCAGTGATCCTAGCGTCTGTTTGATCTGCGCGAATGAGTTTTATCCAGGTAGGGCCAGCCAGATATCATCCTGCTCATGGGAGAGCCTGGTTTCCATTATCGCAATGATCGCAATAATCCACTCGAAGAATTCATCCAGTTTGCTTCTGAAACTCAACGCATTATAATAAATCACTTTTAAAGATCCAGATCCCTCCGAATTCCTTTCTTCCAGGAGCTCCCAATGAACGTTTGGCCTCATCCTCACAACCCGAAAATCCACCATGCGCAAGTTAGTTTCACCTGCGGCTATGCGCTCGCTAATCACCTGAGTTGCTTTTCGCATTTCCACACGATCTTCCGTAGAGAGATCACACAGGATTCGAGATTTACTACCCTTCAACTTGTGAGTATCCTTCAGCAATGAGGTCAATTGTTCAAGGGAGTGTAACACAATCTTCACCGCTCTGGGGTGTTCACTTGGCGCTGTCATGCGGTATAGACGAAACGCTGTTGGGATCATTATACCATTTTTTCTTAGTCGAAAATTAGGGCCTGCGCATATTTTAAAAAATCGCGTTAATGTTCAACCCTGTGTATCGTAAGAGCAACTGTTTGCTCCGGCGCATTGAGACAAATGATGCAGGATCATCTACTCTCATCAGTGGTAAAGCTCTGGTCATTTTTCTTGATTGCTTTATCAGGCTGTGGTAGTTCCTTGACCTATTTGGGTTGATGCACGTTTTTTGCACCGGCAAGACTAACTCTATCTGTTTGACGGATTACAGGGGAGGAAAATACCTCCCCAAAATTGCGTACATATTCCGATTGCACGCAAACTTGCGGTGCAAAAGATGTGTAGTGGGTATCCTCTTTGGAGGGTGAGCCATTATTTACAACCCTCATTAAGACCTTCAGAGTTCTTAGCAGAAGCCGTGTAAACTTGAAGCGGAGTACCTGCGAGCTTAAAACGAGTCGGTGGAAGGCTTATCTTACATAAAGTGGAAATAATATCGCATGAATTTTTCTGAAGCCTACGATACATCTCCGGCTTTATTCCACAACATCGAATAGGCATCCATATTGAGCATGTTTCATATGGAACAGCTTTAGCGTTATTAGCGACCTGCTTCGAAGAAACAAGACAAGAATCACAAGATTGAGCAGCGGAGCCTGCATTCTCTTGAGGCTTCATTGCAGTCGATGCTTCATGATATACTTTTGCAGATTTACGAGTCGTAGTATGTTCAAGTACATTAAAAATAGAATAAAAGTTCTTGTGATAAACTTTAAATATCTCGGATTCCCACAAGAATATCAAAATATCGTAAGAATCAAATTTTAACGTTGACCTCGTTTACTACCACAGTTGAATTTAGGATGAATTGATTATAAAAGTAGCAAAACTGAGTGAATGTCATACGTGAAGAGAGACTTGATTCCAAAGCACGAAAAAGAGACCATGAATAAAACCAGTATAATGAATTTAATAATCTCAGGACAGTTTTTTCTCACACGCGCAGCTAGTCCTTTGGTGAAAATTGTCATGGCTCTTCTTTCATACCGAAAAATTTCGAAATATCAACATGCAGAAATCAAGACGAATTACAGTCAACATTTAAACAGCGTTATCCTGGAAGATTATTAACCTCAAAATTTCATGTCATAAATTGTTCTTAAATTGAACCATAGTGAGAAAATGCATAATTTTAATGTGATTGCTGATGAATTTGCTTCATGTCAATCTTCTTGATCATAATGAAAATTTCTTACTAAAATGATAAATTTTGAAAACAAATTCAACGTGATATTAATATAGAGAGAAAACAAAAAGAGTTCTTTAATAAAAATATACAGGTTGACGATAATTTTGTTTTAGTCATTCAGCTTTAGAGTTTTATGCTATCGAGGTTGAAGAACCTTATGAATAATTATTCTGATTGCTGATAAAATGTTTTATTTCCATTCTCTTAATCTTTATCTCTTAATTTTTCACTTTGATGATCAGTTTCAGTAACAAGGCGTAGTGTACAAATTCAACAAAATCTTAATGAAAAGAGAAACCAAAATGTTCATCGTTAAAATTATCCAGGTTGAATTTAATTATTTTTCATTTCATGCCCTTATAAAAAGTAGTCGTGCAGCCTTCCTTATAATACTGCGTTCAATCCTTGGCAGCGTACTTAAAAAAGGGTATTGCATGTCTCTAAAGGGTCCATCGCCTTGTGTCTAGGATGGTTGAGGGTCAGACAAGTGAAACCTATGGGGCAAGACTCACGGATGGTTTGAACACATTATCAGGAAAGACAGTTTACCGTATTCACTGTTTATAAGCCCCTCGTTCATCAATGAACAGATATTCGGGTAAGTATTCTCCTAGAGAGACTACGCACCAAAATGTTTTCATTTAGTTCACGATTGACATACAGTATATCTCACGTGCTCCAATTCCTATCACTGACTCATTATCTACAACGAGTGTGATAGAGTTGCCACTCTCCCTCGACCTCAGCGAAATCGGAAGCTACTGATGCCGGCATGAAACAGCTCAGGGACTCGATATCATACTTCTTTCTTTGTCCGATGGCTGGGGCTATGACATTTGCGTCTTATCGCTAGGCGGCCTCCGACTTCTTATCCCATCTGCATTTAGACGGCGCATTATTCTTAACATATACAATATTTCCCATCTTGGTATCCATGCAAGCGCTAAGTTTCTCACGAAACATTTGTATGGCCAAAAAAACAGTGGATACGTGCAGCATGACACTCTCATGACAACCACGCCATTTGGGATAATAACCACTTGTACATCAATTATTTACTTATATCCGCCAACAACCTACAGCACACGCCTTCCACGGATTACCGACGCTTGTTTCCATTCCACCCGGTAGCCCCAACCATCAGCACTTTCGCATAACACTAAACCTATCAGACAAGGTCCTTACCAGCCCGACTACACGCCACTTAGCTTTCTACAGGCGAGGCGGTTAGCCATCCAACCTGGGGGTGCAGAAAATTATCAGTACGGACTATGTTTTCAAAGCATCTGGTTCTTCGTTTCCAAGCCTACGGATCTGCCTACATCTGCTCCAACTGGGTTCATACTAAGACCATGTCAGATAGGCGATTCCCGCTAGCAGCACGTTCACCTCATGTTAGACGTGACTCGGCTTAGTACTGATCTGTGTTTCGTGTATCATACTTTGGTCACTACCGACAATCAAGTGCCTTGGCTGACTTCGAATTGACTGGTTGCTGAGATCCTATATTGCAGCCTGGAACGACCTGACACCGCTTGGCGAATCCAAATGTCAATTCCTGATTAGACGTTTCCTCTGATCAGACTTTTTGGAAGAAAGCTGTGTAACAACTTGATTCTAAGTTAATTTCCCTTAATTCGTGTTCCGTGATTGTTCCGCTGTACCTTCGTACACGTTTTGGATTTTTCGATAAACATCCATTATCCAGCGCTTTTTCTCCTATATTCTTGGGGGACATTACTGTAGTGGTTTTCTACTGGCTATATTTCTATGAACGTGCCCATAGGTATGTGGATCCTGGTGAAGCATATACAGCTAGAACCCAACATTCTTATATGCATCCATATTTGTCATGTTTACTCACGCCTTAGACCTTAGAAGTTTGATCAATCAATTTAATCACATATTGCATATTGTCTCTAGTTGCGTTTTTTGATGCATTCACTTTTCAGTCAGCCTTAACGTTGGTTTCATCACATACAATATTGAAAACACCAGTTTTTGTTCAATCCAAGAAATTGAGCAACGGTACACCGGATTAGTGCTTACACAGTTGATCGTCAAAGAAAATTAAGTGTTTAGAATTATAAAATCTAGATTGGCACGTTTGACACATATATTCATGTGCAATATAAACTGAACTGAACTAAAGACGACCAGCTTTTAGGTCGATACTGTTGCTGGACTCAGAGCTCGTTGTGTCCAAGTACAAACACTCAAAATCATCATCTTGTATCGAGCAAATTCAAATGAGAATATCCATCTTATTTTCCGACAAATAATACTTTTTATAAATCAACACTACATTCAAGATCCTCACGAATGTAACTGTAGTGGACCAGAAATATAAGTCTAGCACTAAACACAAAATGGCAAAAATGGAAAGAACTCACTGAAAGACC
The DNA here is from genome assembly GCA_013407085.1 of Atriophallophorus winterbourni. NCBI lineage: Eukaryota > Metazoa > Platyhelminthes > Trematoda > Plagiorchiida > Microphallidae > Atriophallophorus > Atriophallophorus winterbourni. Next base: position 5,916 of record JACCGJ010016440.1, on the reverse strand, counting down.
AAGAGAGCAAATGTCCAAATAAAGATCCGTAACGTCCAACGATAGCGAAGTAATCCACACAGGAAAATCCAGGAAATGGAATCCAAGGTGCAGAAAGCGCTAAAATGTTGGAGATTCCGTTAATCACAGTTTCAGCACAAAGTGGCGCACACAGACTTCACAACCACGGAAGGAGACAGAGTTCGAGTTCGAAATTGTATTGACCGCCAAAAAGTAAAATGTACATGCATTGATACAGATGAAGGGTACATGGCCAAAAAAATGAATAATCATACAAGGCCAAAAATTGTATGTACAAAATACGAAGTGGAAGCATTTCACTACAATACTCCCCCACCAGATCGTTAGTTAGGCTTGAATGAAGGGTAACATACGCTCGAGATGTTCATAAGGTCACGTAGTCAGCAATGCGTTTGGGCCAATGCACATGTCTACCGGTTCGGGTTCGAACGGGGGTAGGAGGGACCGGGGAATTAGGATGAACATGGGTGGAGGTTGGCAAATATGGATTATCAGGGGGTTGTGCGTGAGGCGTAGTGATGCTTGGCGGAGATTGCGGCTTAAGCTCAACAAAAGCGGGTTTTAAGCGGTCAATAGAAACTGTGTCACGTCGACCATTCATATCCAAAACGAAGAACTTGTGTTTACGCTCGATAACTCTGTGAGGTCCGTGATAGGATGGCTGAAGAGGTTTACAAACAGAGTCGCGTCGCACAAAAACAAAATCACACGTATCAGGATGAGGTGATTTCTGTTGGTGGATAATGCGCTGACGAGGAGGCGTAAAGTCTAACTTGGACATGAACGTGCGCAAGCGAGAAATGTAATCTGACGCCGGAGGTAGTGACTGGCAGGGCACAACGAGTTCACCGGGAAGACACGAGGCGGTACCAAAAACTAACTCTGTGGCTGAGCACTGCATGTCTTCTTTGATAGCGGAACGTATTCCAAGAAGAACAAGTGGTAAATTCTCAGTCCATTTATTAGGATCAGGTTGACAAGCTAAAGAGGCTTTAAGCTGTCGATGGAAGCGTTCAACCAATCCGTTCGAGTCAGGGTGGTAGGCGGTGGTTCGGATGTGCTGGCAGCCAAGGAGTCGCGTCAAATCTCGGAACAAAGTCGATTGAAACTGAGCGCCACGGTCGGTTGTGATGACAGATGGTGTGCCAAAATTGGCAATCCAATGTTCGACGAAGGCGCGTGCTACAGTCTCTGAACATGTGTCTTTGATCGGAACAACAATCGGCTATCGAGTAAAACGATCAATAGCCGTTAGGATGAATGAGTATCCATTCGATGATGGCATAGGACCGACGAAATCAAGATGCACATGAGAGAATCGACAGTTGGAATGCCTAAATGGAACGTAATGTGTGAAGGTATGTCGAGATATCTTGTTCTTTTGACAAGGAATGCAATGCTGGACCCAATTTCGTATATCCTTATTTATGGACGGCCAAACAAAACGATCTGCGATTAGCCTCACGGTGGCACGCTTTCCAGGATGAGACATCGAATGAAAATGATCGAAAATGGCACGTCGCAGAGAAAGAGGGACAAGAGGTCTAGGTGTTCCTGTCGAGATATCGCATGTCAACGAGGCATCGGTGTTTGGTAACTGAATTTGCTGCAAATCCAGGGATCAACACTTCGCGAGTTCGTTTTCATCAATATCGGCTTGATGGTTAGTCAAAAGGGAGAGATCAAATTGTCTGCCTGAAGACAAAACAGAAATGTCGGGTCTTGATAAAGCATCGGCGACCAAGTTAGCATCTCCTTTGACGTAACGAATATCGGTAGAGAACTGAGAGATGTAATCTAAGTGGCGAATCTCGCGTGGCGAATGACGATCAAGTTTAGACTGCAGAGCAAAAGTTAATGGTTTGTGATCCGTAAAAATAATGAAGTCATGACCTTCCAGTAAATGACGGAAATGCCGTATGGCCAAATATATCGCAAGTAATCCACGGCCAAATGTGCTGTAGCGAGTTTGTGCCGGATTAAGCTTTTGCGAGAAAAATGCCAGTGGACGGACTGTGTTCTTGTGGTGTTGTTGTAAAACAGCTCCCACAGCCGTGTTGGAGGCATCGGTCGTCAATGACAAAGGGAAGGTCGGTTCCGGATCAATGAATGAGAGTTCTGTGGTACTGCAAAGAGCTTTTTTGGATGCGGCAAAAGCTTCAAGTGCCTCAGGCGAAAGCTGAAGAGATTTTGATTTGTAGTCGAGCAAATCGGTCAGCGGTGCAATGATCTTTGCGCAGTTTGGAATAAAGCGACGGTAAAAGTTGATCATGCTGATAAAGCGACGCAACTGGGTTACCGTTGTTGGGACAGGAAAGTCGGAAATCGCCTGGCATTTCTCGGGAAGAGGTGTGATACCAGATCGAGTAAGGCGATTACCGAGGAAGTCCAGTGAATCTGTGCCGAAAATGCATTTACTGGGGTTGATCTTTATCCCGTAGTTAACGAAACGCTCTAAAACGAGACGGATGTGCTCAACATGCTCCTCTGGAGAGTTGCTGGCAATCAAGACTTCGTCGATGTATGCGTAGGCAAACGGCAAGCCTCGAAAGACTTCGTCGATGAAACGTTGGAAGGTTTGTGCAGCGTTTCTCAGGCCAAAGGGCATCCGAGTGAATTCGTATAAGCCGAAAGGAGTTGTGACTGCCGTTTTTGGTATGTCTTCCTCGGCTACCGGGATGTGATGATAAGCACAGACGAGATCAAGCTTAGTAAGGATCGTTGTGGCACGAAGATTCAAAGAGAAATCGTGAATGTGTGGCACCGGATATCTGTCGATGACCGTTCGATTGTTGAGAGCACGATAGTCGCCGCATGGCCTCCAGTCATCTGAGGTCTTCTTGGGGACCATATGGAGTGGTGACGACCAGGAGCTGGAAGAGGGACGAATGATCCCAAGCTCTAGCATGTGCTCAAACTCGGCTTTTGCGATTTTGAGTTTCGACGGGTCAAGTCGCCTAGGTCTGAAGGAGACTGGTGGTCCGCTAATGACAATGTGATGTTTCACGGAGTGTGTCACTTTGTCTGTCGGTCGTGGGGGCTGCATGACAGATGGAAATTCATGCAGTATAGCACTAAAAGTCGAAGCTTCTGGAGTGACAGCTTTGATGCCGGAGTAAATGGCTTTAGTAGTGATACCTGAGACCTGTAAAGAGGTTTTCGTATCTACTAATCTCCGCTGTTTTACTTCGACGGTTAGACCGAAGTGAGACAGAAAGTCGATGCCGATTATTGGGCAATTGACCTCCGCGATAAGAAACACCCAGGGAAAACTGCGTCTTAGTCCTAAGTTAATGGTTAGCAGGCGTTTGCCGTAAGTGTTAATACGAGTGCCATTTGCCGCTTGAAGAATGTAGGACGACGGTTTGGAGGTGCTGGATGTTGGAGGCATGACGCTAATTTTAGCGCCAGTATCGACCAGAAAACGCAGACCACTCGATTTGTCTGTAACATAGAATAGGTGACTCGGGTTTGGTAGGCCGAGAACAGTAGTCGCCGTAACTGATTGGCCATTGATTTTGACGGTTTTTGAACACGGAGAGATGCATTTTAAGGCTTTATCCCCATATCGCTTGTGGTACCAACATACGCGCTCAGGGGTTTTCGATGGTCGAGATTTAGATTTTGAGCGAGGTGGGTTGGGAGCTTTTGACAAAAGAGAGTTTGCCGCAAGAGTTAGTTCAGCGACTTGTTCTTTCAATTCCGAACATGGACAGGGCGAATTGATGTGTGCGGAATCAACCGTAATTTGGTCGGCTTCTTTTGCTTCGGGCATTTTGTCAGCCGCTTGTGCTAGTTCGTCTAATGATACGTAAGTAATCAAACCAGCAAGCCCTTGGCAAATGTCAGTTGGGAGGTTTTTAAACCACAACTGTGTTAAAATGCTCTCCTCAATCCTTTTGTCTCCAAGTAGCTCTTTCATCTGGCGAAGAAGCTGAGATGGCTTTTTATCACCAAGAGCCATTTTGGAAAAGAGGACGTCGAGCTTCTGTTGCTCAGAAAAACCAATTCGGTCTATTAGAGCGGATTTGAGCTTTTCGTATGGCTTGACCTCAGGCATAGCATAAATAAGATCACTGACTTGTTCAGCTACGTCGAGAGGCAGCAGGGTCACCACATGAGAATACATAATAGATATATCGGTGATGTCATATATACGAAAAATAGCTTCAATTTGGCCGAACCAAAGAGGGAGATTAGAAACGTTTAAAGCCGGTAATGTGCATGGAATATTTTGTTATTGTAGGATTGTGGAAACTTCACTTATGGAAAAATCGCTCATGGTGGGGTGTTAAGTGAGTATTCCAAAATATAAGCCAGAAATTTAGAAATACGAAGATATCGTGAATGCAAAAAAAATGCAGTTTGTCGAGGCTCAACAATTATGTAGTGGACCAGAAATATAAGTCTAGCACTACACACAAAATGGCAAAAATGGAAAGAACTCACTGAAAGACCAAGAGAGCAAATGTCCAAATAAAGATCCGTAACGTACAACGATAGCGAAGTAATCCACACAGGAAAATCCAGGAAATGGAATCCAAGGTGCAGAAAGCGCTAAAATGTTGGAGATTCCGTTAATCACAGTTCCAGCACAAAGTGGCGCACACAGACTTCACAACCACGGAAGAAGACAGAGTCTGAGTTCGAAATTGTATTGACCGCCAAAAAGTAAAATGTACATGCATTGATACAGATGAAGGGTACATGGCCAAAAAATGAATAATCATACAAGGCCAAAAATTGTATGTACAAAATACGAAGTGGAAGCAGTTCACTACATAACTCATAATCATAGCATATTTATTCTTAAAAATACTACATTTATTTTGCAGTTTGCAGTTGTAATCAATCTAGGAACAAGCAACCTGTTATTCTGCGATTCGGAATAAGCCTTTGGCAGTTCTTCTTAGTTAAATTAGAAAATCCAAGTTCGCATTTTCTGCCCAACGCTTATCACGTTTAGCTGAAAATATTTATTTTCAACAATTAAAAATCTTGATACATAGATTGCAACGTAAGTTCAGGCATTTTTCAATAATTTCAAGATACAGATATAATGTGTTCTTGGTAAAAGTTGAAACCACCACACTTGAAGTCCTGAGGTCGCAGGTTCGAGGCCCGGTGGCGAAATTATTTTCTGTGAATAATTTGTCATCGGATTCAAGACACATCACTTCTTCCCAATAGCGTTGTCTAACTTTCATATCCCTTACCTCAATTTCAATTTTGTATGTATATGCAAAATTGAATGCCGAATGGTATTCACGTGATGAAGCATTTATGGTGAAGCTTTGGCAGTAAGATTGCAGAAACACAGAAACGAGCATGTTCATTGACTCGCAATGAACCACGAATTAGTTGTTTCAAAAAGTGGTCTGATCAATCGTTTCGTGTATATAAAAATATTTCTCATCAGAATAAAGAAGAAAACGGACACTGTTAGGTGGAATATTCAGCTACAACGTTTGTTAATTATCTGTAGAAACCTGATATAAGTTGAAAAAAATTTAGATGACATTCTGAGAATTACCGTTTTTTATATCAACTGAATATTGGATATTAGATGAAATTTTTAAGTGAAAAAAACTAACAACAAAATACATTGATCACTTGCTTACTATTTATTCAACTTGATAAATTCCAAATTTGCTTTTCAACGCAACATGACAAAAAATTGTTTGAAATTCCACCGAAGTATATGGAAAAAATATTAATTCGTATTCTTATTCAACCTTGCAATTAAAAATATTTTTACATGAAATATTAAAACGATATAATTGTGTGCTTCACACGATTTCGAAAAAATGAATTTCCTTAGACTTTCACCATTTAGTTATTTTCTGTTTCTCTTAGTTTCTGAAACAATATTCTTTTTTCTCTTTTTTTCTGAAT